>VMDR010013880.1:0-24338 GCA_007922815.1 Macrotus californicus | reverse complement strand
GAAATTAACAAGTTTTTTTTTTGCTACACAATTATTATTTTTTTAACTTTTGTTTTTTATAGTAACAATAGCCAGCATTGGTAAAATAAACACTTCTAAAAACTAAAGAATGTGAATGGGTGTTGTTGGTAATTGGATAACACCTAACAATGTTTAAAACTGAATATACCCTTTAACCCAGAAATTCCACCTTTAGGAATTTTGCGTCTAGAAGTTAATTCCAAGGAAATCATCTGAGACGCGTTATCAGAGCCCCTTTTGGCACCTACTGCAGGAGGAAGTCGCATCTGAGCCAAGCAAACCCACGGTGGGCCAGGACAGACAAAGCTTCCTCTCCAACGTCTCTACCTTAACCTCCCCAACAACACCATAGAGAAGAGACCTCATGTATTAGTTTTCACCAGTTGCCATGATAAAACGCCGAGCTGAATGGCTTAAACAACAAAACTTTATTTTTCAAAATTCTAGAGGCTGAAAGTCCAAGGTCAAGTTTCCAGGGTTGGTTTCTGGTAAGACCTCCCTTCCCAGATTGCAGAGGGCAACTTTCTCACTATGTCCTCACATGACCTTTCTCTACATGTGGTGTCTCTTCCTCTTCATATGAGGACACCAGCCCTATCAGACTAGGGACCCACTTTTATGACCTCATTTAACTTTAGTTATATCCTTAAAGACTCTTTCTCCAAATACAATCACATCAAAGGTTAAGTCTTCAACATATGAATTTTGGTGGACAAAATTCAGTCCACAGTGCCCAAAGTGAGCCTATTTACTGGCTCACTCAGTTGTTCACCTCAGTAATATTTAGCCAACAACTGTAATGTCTAGCGAGGTGCTGCATCTGGGCTGTGTGGTTATCATGCATGTCTTTCTTCCTTGACCTATGAGGTATATGAATCTGGGCCCAGGCTGTATGTATCTCAAATTCTCCAATTTCTGCATGAAAAAAGAGAAAGAAAATTTTTGTCAACTCAAACACCTGCACATGAATGTTTATAGCAGTTTTTTCATAATTGCCAAAACTTGGAAGCAACTGAGATGTCCTTGACAAGGTGAGTGGATAGACAAACTACGGAATATCATTCAGCAATGGAAAGAAGTGAGCTATCAAGCCACAAAAGGATATGAAAAAACCCTCAATGCATATGATTAAGTGAAGGAAGCCAATCTGAAAACGGTACATGTTGTATGGTTTCAAGTACACCACATTCTGGAAAAGGGAAAACTAGAGACAGCAAAAAGACCAGTGGCTGCCCAGGGTTAGGGGAGGAGCAATGAATAGACAGCACAGAGCATCTGGGGGGCAGTGACACTATTCTGTATGGGACTGTGGTGCAGGAAACATGTCATTACACTTTTGTCAAAATGTGTATTGAATGTACCCATAGAACATACATCACCAAGAGTGAACCTATGGACTTTAATAATCATGTATCAATATTGGCCTATCGAGTATAACAAATGTACCACCAACCCAAGATGTTATCAATAGGAAAAAGTGGGAGTGCAGGGGGGTGAGGATATACATGAGAACCCTCTGTTCTCTCCACTTATTTTTCTTTAAACCTGAAACTGCTCTAAGTAAATACAGTCTATTAATTTATTTAAAAAACTTGGAGGTGGGAGTGATAAGCGTTTCTCTCCACACCCTTCCGCCCTCCATCTGCACCCTTCCCCTCTGTCAGTGTTCCCTGAAAGGCCTGCTGAGAAGCCTAAACATAAGTTTATTTCAATACTTGGGACCCTGCTGCAGGCCACCTCTCTGGAATTAGTCTTCTTTCTATTCAGGCGGGCACTGCTTAGACCCAGTGTACCTGCCATGATGACACTCATCAAACACGCTGGAGGGAAGTGGCCACCACGACCACCCCGAGGATTGTTACCCATGTTCTCATCAAAGACTCCATGAGCTGCCTGGCCTGGCAAGTCAGCCCAGGAAACGCCTCTGAAAGAGGTGACCCATCTCCCTACAGCTGGCTTGTGGTCATCCTCAAAAATCACTCACAAGCAGGGGCGTTCTGTCAAGTCCCAGTGGACTTAAGCTTGGTCACTGGTATAAAGGGGAAAATATTTTTTTAAAAAACTGAAAAGGAAATTGCTGAGGATTCAAATTAGCTGACCTTGGGATTTTCTTTTTCAACTCATGTAATAGAGGCCTGTTGTCTTTAAGAACAGTGAATTCTGAGTCTAAACTTTGATGCTTCATGAACGGGGTCAGGAATCTGTTATATAATATGAAGATCAAAATTTCAAAGACATTTCTATTCAACTCCAGCTTCCACTACTCTGCCTGGTCACCAGACCTTCACATGGATATCGCAAAGCATGATTCATTTCCTCATCTTCACTTGGCAGCTGTGGGCACTGGCCTGACTGGCAGGTTACCTAGCCCATCCCCCATGTTCCACGGTTAGCCCTCTGGACACTGTGCAAGGAAACAGTCAGTCTGATCTGAAAGGACACAGGACAAGGCACACTGTGCCTCTTCCACATCTCTTGTCCTCACAGATAAGGACATTTTATTACCAACGCAATTCTGGTCTTAAAGGGAAGGAAATAAACCTAATGACAAGCAAAAAGAGCAAGCAATGCTTTCAGAAACTCTGTCCAAACTGTTTTTTGGTTATTAGAAATTTACTCTCAGCCTTTGGGTTTTTATTTATTTTCTTTCTTTTTTTTAAGCACTTATTTATTTATTTTTATTGTTGTTCAGGTAGAGTTGCCTGCATTTTCCTGCCACCACTGTCCCCCGCCCCACCCATCCCCACCTCCCACCCTTGATCCTACCCCACTTTGGCTTTGTCCGTGGATCCTTTATACGTGTTCCTTGATGACCCTTCTATCCTCCCCCTATTTTTCTCTCCCCCTTCCCTTCTGGTCACTGTCAGTTTGTTCTTTATTTCAATGTCTCTGGTTATATTTTGCTTGCTTGTTTGTTTTTTTTATTAGGTTCCACTTATAGATGAGATCACATGGTATTTGTCTTTTACCTCCTGGCTTATCTCACTTAGCATGATGCTGTCCAGTGCCATCCATGCTGTTGTGAAAGGCAGAAGCTCCTTCTTTCTTTCTGCTGCATAGTAGTCCATTGTGTAAATGTGCCACAGTTTCTGATCCACTCATTTACTGATGGGCACTTAGGTTGTTTCATTTGACTCTTGTAAATTGTGCTACTATGAACATTGGGGTACATGGGCTTTTAAAAAATATGTAATTATAAGAGTACGAATTTATGTCCTAGATATATATATGAGCAAGCCCTTTCTGAGCCCCACACTTGACAATAGATATGGGCCACTTCCCTCTGAAATGGCCTGACTCAGGAAGGTTAGGAGGGTGTCAGAGACCACACCAGTGTGGCATGTCTCTATCTCCCACAGAAATGGCTGTGCTGTTCCTTTGTAAGGGTAAGAGTGCATTGCTATAGCAATGATGCATTAAATGGTATTCTAAGTGGCCTTCAATAGTTAATAGACCTCTCTAAGCACCTAGCTTTCTCCTGGGGAGGGATTCAGACACAAGGGGTAACAGGGCTTCTAGCTTACTATCTATACCACACATGCATCAGATAACCAACGACAGCTCACTTTCTAGCTCCTTAATAATATCCCTGCAAATTGAAATGCATTGAGCATCTCTATCTGTAAACTGGTAAAAATTGAAGGTGTGTCTAATCAACTGGAATGAAAACACCATGGAGCAATAGAACCCATCACTTTGGATCGCCTGGCCTGTGTGCTCAATCCAGACGGATGTGCCTCAGGTATCCCGACCACTCAGAATGTTGCCCTGTTAAGAGTGTGCAGCGGCTGGCTCGATGATGCTTCCGGCTAGTCGTTTCATTGCACAGGGGCATGACCTTGAATCAAGCCATTCATTCTTAGTGTCTGGCAAACAGTGTTCAAAGATTTAAGTATTTGAATTTTTAAACTGATGGTTCTCTTCCCCTCCAAATTATATGCCAGGGAATAAAAGAATTATGTCTGAAAAATAACATTCATCTGTCCCAAGGGCTGCTAAGTTAATGCCTCTATGTGAAGTTTTGCTTAGGGAAAAAAAGAAAGTGCTTTTTGTTCATTCCACAAACTCATACCCTGCTGGATAAATTGGCCCTGAATGACCCCCGCCAGAGCTATGATGCCTTTTTTTTAAGTCTCCATTATCCATTGTCCATTTGTCCAGTTGTGGGTGACAGACTGTAAGGAGAGTGAGATTCTGCAGTCTTACATTTTGCCAAATGTCCCGGTTTTATGCGTCTGGCTTCTTGTGCCAGTCGATTTTATTGACATGATTGTTTGTCCCTGTTTCAGTATATAATTGGCTAATTTTTTATCTGTGACTCTGAGTCACTTATTTCTCTTTGATGTTAATTGTATGGAAAGCAGTTGAAAGGAGAGCTCTGTGTTTCTCCTCTATCTTAATAGGAAGCATGATTGAAAGTCAGACTAGAGAAAAATGAGGAATCTGATTAGTCAAATGTGCCTTTGGAAGATAAATGACAGTCATTGATTGTGTTAGAAGATTCGATTTCCAAATGATTCTCAATGCTCAGAAAGAGCAGTGGAGTGCTGACTCCATCTGACGTAACACTGCAGGTCCGTGATTGATCAGCTTTCCAACAAAAACAGACTTCAGGTTCTAACCCAAATACCTGCTTTAACCAAAGACTATCTCTTACTTTGTTTTTACTGAAGGTCTGTTCTCGTTTGGGGACGATTTAGATGAGGAATGCCACGGGTACAGGATAGATGGCATTTTCTACTTTATGTAGAGATGAACTGGTGTCATTGAAAACCAGTGTGTCAGAGACCAAACAAAGACCTGGTGAAATTGTCAGTTAAACTGCTTGGGAGACACTTGTCTTTGACTGTTAATATGTTTGTTTTAAGAAAATATTTCAGAGCCTACTGAATACAATTCTTTTACTTTAAAATATTTGCTATGATCTCTCTTGCTTCTGAGTTTATGTATGTCCTTCCTGGAAGTCTGCCGACCAAGACCCTCAGAAGAACTCTGTAAAGTCTCACCATTCTCTGGCAACGATATTAGGACATTTTCAATTAAAGAAACAGTGATTGAAAATTGAAACCAGTAAAACAATGGATTGAAAAAAAAAAACCAATCTCATGCTTTTCTTTGGCTCAGATATAGAAATGTAATGTGAGTTCAGGTATGCATTAATGCTTTAGAAGGAATCTTAAAGTAATGGAATAATTTTTAGTGCAATATGTAAGTACCAAGATGGCCACATATAACCACAAAATTGATATAAGCCTTGTGTTCATTTTTATGTAATAATCATACCTTCACCTAATTATCATTTCTAGCCTAACTTTGTTGGGCTCATGTGGTATATTGAGTGCTTGATTGACAAATAATTTACACTACACAATTACTAAAGATCATAATAGCAGCAATTTAGAAGCATATCAGTGCAATTGGTTTGTTGTGCTGAATCAATCAAAATATTGTTCCCAGTTTCCATTTAATGGCTTACTGAAGCAATTTAAATATTCTGCCACTAGCCATCCATCTTTGACATTTTCCTCTTTGAAACTACAATTTTAAATTTAGGGTGTGGGTAAAGATGCATGAAGCCACATACATAGAATCTGTTCTTATTTTTCAATTAAAGCATTTCTATTACCTTTGCTCTCTATATAGTTTATGTAGGTATTGCTTTGAAATGTAATGTAGATATTGCTGAGACATAATGAAGTATAACAAGGTGTTTAGCTAGGCTGGACTTAGGGCTTGGATATTTCCAATCAATAATTTAAGTAACACCTTTTATCCCTTGAAATATGTATGTTTATTCCCTGTATTATGGAGAGGCCAAGGAGACTCCTCAGGGGATGGTGAACAAAAACACAGTGTAGCAAAGACACAGAGATCAGAGTCACAAAAATGAATCTATAATTATAAACTATAATTAGTGCCCTTACAGAGAAAATACTCTAAGGCAGTTTAAAAAAAGACTTTCTGGAGTACTGATGTTTGAGTTGACATCTAAAGAAGAAACACAAATATCTAGTTGGAGAGGGACAGTCTAGAAATAGAGGTATGTGGACAGAAGAACCACTGTGAGCAAAGGTGCTGTCATGGGGAGGACTATGCATCATTTAGAAATGTGGAGAAGTCCAGTGTGATTGGTGCACAGAGAGTACTGGGAGGGTATTGATAAGAGAAGCTAAAGAAGTAGGTGGGGGCCAGATTGCACACAGCCTTTTCAGCCATTCTGGTCTTTAGAAGCAATGGAAAACCACTAAAAGGGTCCTATAAGCCTAGTCACATTAGCATTTGTATTACTCTGGTTCCATGTAGGAATGAACTAGAGGACACCAGTTACCAAATCAGTGAAGTTTTCAGGTGGTAGATCATGGAAGCTTGGACCAGTATGGGATGACAAAGATGAAAACAGGTGGACAGATTCAAGGCATTTGGAATGACAGAATATCCAGGCTTGGTGATGGTCATCATTTGGTAGGGAGGTAGGTGAAGCAGATGATTTCCAGTTTTCTCATTTGTTCAATTAAATGGCTGTGATACTTACTAGCTAGAAAACCCTGGGAAAGGACCAATTTGAGAAGAGATGTAAGTATGTTTTTGGATAAATTAAACTTGAGATGCTCTTGAAACATCCAAGTGAAGATGCCATATAGACAATGGCCTATGTGATCTAGAACCCGAAGAAGCAACATGGGCTATAAATATATTTTTTATATCACTAGCACATAGATAGTGATTAAAGTACAGGACATGAATATGTGTTCCTAGGAAGAGTGTATAGAATGATAAGAAAAGAGGAGCCCAACTCAGCTGTGAAGGACTCAAATACTAACCATCAGGTGGAGGAAAATACTCAAGGGAAGACTTTGGACAAAGCCAGACAACCACAGTAACCAAAGGATAAGTGAGCTTTAAGAAAAGGCAGCACAGTCAATAGGACCGGAATTGCCAAGAGATCAGATACAAAGAGCACTGAGAAAATGTTCATCACCTTTGGTGACCTGGAAGCCACCAGAACCCCATTCTCTAGCACAGTGAGAGGAGAGAGCAGGCTGGACCAGGCCAAGAAAAAGGTGGAAAGTGGGGAAATAGTGACCTCAGGGAGAGGCTCTGTGTGGATTCCAGGAGTAATTAAGGAGGGAGATGCTGTAAAAGTGTCTCACTTGTGGAAACTCAGACCAATGAGAACTAGCTGTTAACGTTTTTATTACTCTTATCTGTAGTGACTTCACACTGAAGCTTGATAAACAAAGCCACTAAGTCTTAGACAATTAACCAAAATATGATCAGATTACATTTTGTCATCTTAAAAACTAAATTAAATCATAGAATATAGCAAACCAATTGATTATTTGGCAGCTGGCCTATAAATGATCTACCCAGGTGAACAGATAGTCTCGGGTTCTGAGCCACCTGCACATTAAGTGCGGTCACACATTCCCTCGTGGAAGCATGCCATCCTGACTCACTTAGAAGCAGGTCAGGGAACAGGGTCTCTGTGAAAAGAGTATCCACAGTGGACAGGCAGCTGTGAACAGCTGGAGAGAGTATGCCCCCTCTAGAGGAGCAGCTACCAACCACTCTGTCCACACTGCTGTTGATAAGCCAAGGGAAATGCCAGATATCCATGATTTTATGTATAATCTACCAGTAGGCCATTATATCAAAATGTTAAAGATATTTCTGGCTTATGGCCAGCCAGTGTGTGACTTCTGTTGGAGGACTACAAATTTTAATTTAGTGGATGTTTCCTGAGCACGTGTCAGCTGCAACTCATGACATCAGCTAGGGGGAGGCAGAGATGTCATGGGCCTTGCTCCTTCAGAGCCATTGTCTAGTGAGTAGACAACGTGGACCAACCACCATACAAAGGCAGAGGGACGTAAATGCCAAAAGAAGGTATAAATTACAAGCTTCCAGGATGCAGAGGAATGGGCTGTTGATTTTGGCTGGAGAGAGAGCTGTCAGAAGAATTTATGAAGGTGACATTTGCACTGGGCTTTGAAGGATTTCAGTGGGGAGGAAGGGAATGGAGGAATAAATAATTTCTTAGCGATACCCCAAATCTTCCTTTATAATATGAAATGTAACCTTCAAAACCAAAATAAATGTCGGCACGATGTGTAACTTTCTTAGGTTCACAGAGCTTTGTTTTGACCTGGTAACACCACCAACCCAGGGAGAACCCTTCCATCAAAAGAGATGATGAATCAGCAAATAACATCACCTAGTAATTTGCTGGTTGCTGCACATGATAAGAGTAACAGTAAACTCCTGCATTGCCTTATAGTTTACCTGTAGCTTTCACTCCCTTTTCCTCATTCTGGAATGTGATTTAACCAAGACTCTCCCCAGCTAGGATGGCTGCCTCAGCACCCAACGTATTGGAGTTATTTGTGGCCAGGCACCCTGCCCTCTGGTTATGTTGCAGGGAACAGCATGCCACACAGGGCCCACCTCCTTCTAAACAGTCCCCAGGGCTAATTCCAGCCAGGTATGGTGGAGTGCAGGCATTTTCCATGGTTCCCTGGAGCCATTTCCACAGGAGAAAGGCTTATTCCCTTCACATTGTTGGCTGCAAGCCCCTGCTAGTACGGAAAATTCAGGAGCTCCTGGGCCCAGAGTGCCTGCTTCTGTGTTTTATCATGAGTGAAATAGGATTGGTTTAAAAAAATTGGATTTTTAAGACAGGTCAGCTCAAAATGTCCCTGGTGGTTCCCAATCCACCGAGGACTTGCCTTCGAGGACCACTGGTAAGGATCACCTGTTTCCTCACATCACCTCCCACTACCAGACCTCACTCATTATCATGAGCAGGCAGAGTAAAGTAAGGTGGTGACGGCCTGTGGGTAGAATGAAAGGGGCAGAGGTTCTCATGGCCAGGGCCTTCCATTCAATGACTGCCCGAGAGTTAAATTTCTGATACTATTTACAAATAAAATTATTTACATATGTAATTATGGAGGTGAACCAACAGGACTAGAAAAGATGACCTTCATCAAGTCATTGTAAACTTTTGTCTCATTACCAGATTATAATATTGTATGAATAGGTGACAATTTTAATTTTAAAATAAATCTTCTAATTCTGTTTGAAATAAAAGCAAGTTTTGTTAAATTACATTTTCTGTGTTGAACGTGCTCATACCTTAAATGCAAATTTTTAATCTGTATCAGCTTTTGTAACATTTATTTTGGTATTTATTTTTATTTTAAAATCCACCAAGTGACCTGGACTTCTCTCATTGCTGAGAAGTCATCTCAAGAGAGCAGAAAGTAAAAGATAAACTTTCAAAAATGTTGTTTGGTAGAATTTTAAATGTGTCCCGCTAAACGAGAGTCATTTATTTTGTTTCAGAGTCTCCAATTTAGCATGGCTGAGTTCCTTCCCAATTGTGCCACAACACAATAGGAATTTATCTACATTAAGATGAGAAGAATAAGTTTTCACTTTCAAAAACTGAACCAGAAGAAAGGCCTTTCTCTAGTGATCACTAAACTGAGCTGTCCCTAAACAGATTGTAATAAAACATTTGTTCACTGTTAGAAGGTCTGGAACCTTGACTTACCATTGGCTTATTCTTACTGGATATTCACCATCAATGTATGCTCTCTCTCTCTCTCTTTCTCTCTCTTACATACGTACACGATAACCAGTACCTCACTTGATATAATTGGCACATCAGTATATAAGCCATTTCTTGCTTCTCATTTCATGACTTCCAGAATGCTACTGGGGAGCTCACTGCACTCTCCTTAGCAAACTGCACAGAGGGTGGCCCGTGGTGGATATTTAGGGGAGCTGTACAGTTAATGGGCTGTTAGGCAATTTTGTCAAATGAGTTGTTTTCTGGTGACTTATCTGTAATACTGAGGGAGCTCTACACTGTTATCTGTTTGTAAATAATTGGAAATCCTTCCAGAGCTTTCAGGGGAAATGCTTTATGGCTGGATGCAGTTGATTCCTCTAGTTGTTTAAGTTTCCTTAACATAAATCTCCTCTGCTGACCTCAAACCCTTACCTACCTTTTCTCCTCCTTTTTTCTCTCTGGAGGAGGAAAAACTAATAAACAAAACCAGACGAGTTAGAATACAATAGGTTGTTAAGAGAGAGCTTGATTAGTTGGTGATTAGTGTTGTTTTAATTAAATAGGATACAAAGATGGAACCTGTGAGAAGTTATTTACCTTCGGAGGAAATGGATTAGCCCGGGGCTTCCACAAGGGGAGAGAGATCCCTGTTCTGTAGTTTGGTGGTTGCTGTTCTTCAGGATTATCCTCAATCTGACGACCAAGGACGTTATTAGGACAACTTTGAAACATTTAATGTTTCAAGGTCAATTAAAATAACAAGACATTGGTGCTGGGCTTTGCAATTTACAGAACGCATTGATGTAGTTAAGTTTTCCTTCCTTTCTCAATGTCCCATCTTAAAGCAACAAGCTGGGCGGCTTTTACCCTACCCATGGCCGTTACACCAAACAATAGGCCCTCGTTGTAATCTCAAAGTTCTTGTAATGTTTAAATAGAAAATAGAAATCTTAAAGAAAACGTACATTTTTAATTAAAATGTTCTCTCTGTTAGTGTCCATTTTCCACTGTGCAATTAAAAAAATCTGTACCCTGAAAACTGTATGTGGGCCCAAGTCAGTGGAGCTAGAAACAAAGCCAACCTTTTCAGAAGCCCTCTGCTTCCTCACGAAGAGCAGGCCGTTGGAAATTGTGGAGAAACTGGTAATTTTCAATTAAGAAGAAGAGGGTTGGTATGAAACCTGTCTCCCATTAACCTTCAGATGGACTTGACCTGCAGTGGTTCATGACAGCTAGAAAGAGGAGCCTGCTGTGAGGGTCTGAGACTGCAAAGGGACTGACCAGAGTGTGCGTGGGTGTGTGTGCGTGCATCTGTCCTTCCCGACAGACAGAGGGCTCCAGCATCCCGCATTGTCAGGCGGGGTGGGTGAAACAGAACAGCAGTGCCCTGGCTTCTCCTGTCTTGAAGAAAGGCTGGGACCCCAATCAGGATTTCGTTTTTCACAAAGGAGAATATTTCAGAGAAAAATGAGAAACAATAAGGGGGCTTTGAAATTTTTATAATAAGCCAGAAGAAGTAAATAAGCTAGAATTGGGCTCACAAAAAGAGAAACCAGACCTAGAAATGATTGTATTTTGCTGAGATCACAGAGGAATTAAATGCTCCTCCTTCAGAGAAACTTAGCTTTAAAACCACAGTGTCAAGAACTCACCGAATGCATCCCCAGAGCCCTCCTCCCCGCTTCTCTGCCTCTCTCTGGTACCAGAGGTCGGCAGTCAACTCCAGGCCAGCAGTCATGGCAGCAGACACGCTCCAGATGGAAAGATCATTTTGTCTCTAGACACTGTAACAAAGGACTTGGCAGTTGGTGAGTAACCCTCCTGCTGGGAGCAGGTGTCTTCCCTTTGAAAGATTGTGTTTTGTACAGAAGAGCTTGAAATGGACTGTAACTGGTAGCAGGTCAGACAAGTTGAGGGTTTTGAGAAGTCTTGGCTAATCAGCTGGAGGTGAGGAGCAATGACGTGGGAAATGAATGACCTGTTTACTAATGTCACAATAATTCCGCCGTTTATTTTGATTGGAGCAGGCAGTGTTAAGGCTCCCTACCGCCTGGCTGAGGACCTAGCACCGAAAGGCTCAGTGCAAACTGTTGGTTGGGAGGACAGTAAGTTCAAAGGCACACAGACACACACACACACACGTATGGAAAAGCATGAACTAGATTTGGGAAAATAATTTCATAGTGTGAGCTAGTAAGTCTTTCATTGAAATATACCACACTTCTAAAAGGTGATTTTATTACCTCTGAAGCAGCATCTTCTGCAAGTAATTCCACACAATCAAAAATCTTTAGGCTAACTACCCAAACACTCAACAAGAGTAGCATGGTTAAATAAACTTTGATTTGGCTGCTCCATAGACGAACAATTACAAATGTGTGCAACAATATGGTTTATTCTCACAAGCCAAAGATTGAGCAAAAGATGTAAGAGCCCAAAAAGTGCATACGGCATCATTCCATCGATAAGTACCAAACAGGATTGTGCGTGTAGTGTGCATGGTTAGAAGGCAGGAGAGTGGTTACTTGAGACTGCAGAGAGGTGGGGGCTTGTCAGTGACTTAAAGGGGGTCTGAGCAGATGGTAGTAATGTGCTGATTCTTGATCTAGGGGCTGCTGACATGAATGTACTCAGATTGTGATGATTCATCAAACCCAGCACTATAGGCACCTCCCTATATACGTATTTCACCTTAATTCAAAGCTAAAACATTCAATCCCCTTACTCTATAAGAGGTTCTGAAAAGATCTGATTTATACATTTAAAATAGAGGCTAAGAGTCTACTAAACTTCTGTAGGAAAATCAATTAAGCTTCCATTTTATTCTTGACGCCGGGTTGCTGTGCCTGTGGCCTAGCGAGTCCTGGATCATGAACAGACTTGAGACATGAGGCCTCCGAAGCAGGTGATGAGTGTCATCTGGGTAACTTCCAGCACATGTTCTCAATTCCCTTCTCAATAAAGTTCTAACTGTGGCCTAGCTTTGGTTAACCTTAAACTGGAGACACACTCTACTTCCATCTCACGTTGAATGTAAAATTGTGCCTGGCACATAAAAATAAATTACTTGAAAGTCTGTATGTGAGCTTTGGGTACCAAGCCAAACTGAATCTTTTTTCCCCTACATCCTTCTACCTCTTCTGTTATGGATATTCACCTACCAGATCTATTTCCCACTCAGTAGACTGAAAGCTGCTACTATAACTTGACTTTTATTAAGTTGTACATTGCCTGACAGGACATGGGTGATAACGAACCCAAATAAGTGTTGGGTGTGTTGACGTGTAATTCCAGCTTTGCCCCCTTTCTCACGCTGGAACCTTAGGTAAGTCACTGCCTCCCTCAGAGGCCTCAGTTTCTTCGTCTGTAGGATGAACTAGTTAAGATGAACAGCCTCTTCAAGATTCATGAATCAGCACCATCAATGACAAAGATTTGACCAAGCTAGATGTAATGAGGTACAAATACTCCACTGGAAGCAATTCTCAGGTTCTTTCACTGGGCGATTTATGGGGGTGAGGGGAAGAAAACCAAAACCACTAAGACTGATTGAGTTATGACAAAGAGTTTTCCCACCTATACTATAATAAAAATCATTTCGCATGCCCTGGGATGGCAGTGAACGGGTCGGTGCCAAGATTTTTCCTGGATTATAAGCAGCGGTCATTATCCTTGTTGTCCTCACTTAAAACACTGCAGTTCTAATAAAGAGAGGAGAAAATGCCCCCCATCGGAATGAAATAAGTCAAACCAGAGTGACATTTGTCCTTCCGAGTCAAGAAAGTAAATCTTAACCTGGAGCTCGGGGACCCTGTAATTACAGTAAATCCACCCCATCAGCTTGTAACTGGGATTATAACATCAGGTTGGACCATATTCCCACTCCCTAGAGGAGAAATGGTTTATGAAGAACTGGCATGTTTCAAGTTCAGGGAATGCTCGCAACCTGAGTAGATATCGAACTGAGCAATCCTATTGTCACAAAGGGGCCATTTTCAACACTGTAAATTTTCCTTATTTCTTCTAAGATTAGAGTTGGTATAAGGTACAAGTCTATCAGAGGAGTGGACGTAAGTCCTCCTGGGCAAATAATTCAGGCACAACACAAACAATCTCAAGGTTTGGGATGCAAGAAGAGCTGCCACGCCAAGCTGGTTCAATGCTGTTTCCACCTGTCAGCTCTGACAATTGACTGCTGCTCGTCACCTACTCCTGGAGAACGGGGAACAAACAAGCAGAACAGACTTGCAGGATTAACCGCCTCAGGCTTGGGATATATTAATGAGAAAAGGTACCTTTCATCACCCTGGAATTTAATTCTTGGAGCCAATTGCACTCAGCCTGTTTATTAGAGTTAAAAATAAATAAGAAAGAGAGGCTGACTGACTCTGATGCTTCACAAGGTGGTGGTGTGTCCCTGGGATTTGGCCCCTTGTTGCTTCAAAGTGGTCTTCTCAGAATGAGAACTATCTCCAGAAGAATTGCCTGTGGGACCCTTGGAGTCCTGTCTGCCCCAGGGCCTCGTAGAATCTCCTTCTTGCATCTTTTCTGACACGTGAAAGGAAAGCAACGGAAAATACGGCTTTGACTGCAGCAGTGCGGTTCTGGTGGTTGTTATTGTGTAAATTTTGCCTGGTGATGAAACATACAAGGCACAAAAAGAAAAGGTGTTTTACCCTGTCCAAGTAACAACAGTGCATCAGAGTTTGGGGAGAGGGAAAAGGCTGTTATTGGCTTATATCTGGGTGAAATAAGTCAATTCTCTAATTTGTATACTGTGGACCTCACATGCAAAAGATGATCACAACATTGGACTTGAGATCAGAATTTGTTTTCAATGGGTGTTACTCCCGGACCAGTTAGCTTCCTCCTGCCAATGGGTTATTTGCATTAAGTCAGTGCAAGTGTTTAAAATGTTGGGGAGTAATGTCAGCTCAATATCTATATATGCCTTATCCATTCATTCATTCAAGGGTTGCCAATCTCATTAAATGAACTCTCTTTGTAAATAATTTCTGTATTTGATTCTTAAATAATTTCACTTGGGCTCTACTTAGAGTATAGCTAGACTCTATTGCACTGTTAACAGACTTATGATTTTTAAATGCAAAAGGAGATGCCGTCCAGCCTTTAGAACATATTCTTTCTTCATAATATTAACCTTCAGATATGAGCTGTACCTGTGAACATTGCAATCTGAACTGATTTGAGATCAAGGCTCTAAAGACACGCCATGTAGATATTGTTTGATTCTAAAATAAATGGTATAAATTATATATGACTGAAATGGTAGGATATGTGTGCATGTGTTGGAAAGGAGGTGGTATAACTGGTAACTTATTTTTGGTTAGATGAAAAAGGACTTTCAATTAAGGAAAAGTAAACAGCATGTGAGTGCTGTAAGTATGCATATATATTCAGAGGACTGTAGGTGCCACCAGGGATTACCCATCATTAAAATATTAAAATACTTCTTCTGTACTTATTGAAAACCAACCTCTTCCCCCAGCCTTAAACTGGCTGGCCCAGCTCTTCCTTAACAATCCCTGAACCTCCACCAGACCCACCAATTAAAGGGATTTCAGTGACACAGCAAGGGGCCTCGAGGACTCAGTGGAGCATTACCACCTTCATCAGTGCACCTGGGTGAATCAGGTGTAAGCCATGGCCAGCATGAAAGTGTGAATGTGCTGTCATTTCATAGAATGGGCCTCGAGCCAGCATTCTGGCTCCTCCCACTACTAGCTGGATCAGCCTGGACGACTAACAACATTTTTGTGCCTCAGTTTCCCTATCTGTAAAATGAGGAAAATAATAGTATCTACCTCATGGAATTGTTGATACAATTAAATGGAGTTTCTGTGTGTAAAATGCTTAGAACAGGACCTGTATGTGTTGGAAATGACAACGATGATAAAGGTGATGAAAATAATGACTGATCTGAACATGAGCAGGACCACCTGGCCATGAGGTGAAGCTCTGGTTAAGTGGCGTGCTTGACATTGGATGATGAGAGCCAACCTGATCGTATCCTCTCTTTGGGGGACTACGACTACTAATTTGCACAGAGATGATGCGTTCTTTGAGTCTGAGCAATATTTCAGTGTCGAGCTATCATTCTTATTCTCTGTGAGTCCAAATGACTATACCACAGGGATTGCAATGAACCCCCATTGTCAAAGTTACTCTGGGCATGAGTTCTCCCTGCTGCCTAAAAGAAAATAACTGGTACATCTAGATGAAGGAGAGTTTTGATCAGTGAATCACATATCTATGCAAAATGCTCATTATAGGCAGAATGTAAATCCCCAGAGCTGTGGGTCTCACCCTTTAGAATAAGACCTGCTGGTCTCCTGGAGTCCTCCAGACTACCTGCAGACTAGCATCATTTGGCATTCCTGGTCTGGGTGAGGTCCATGGCCAGTCTGAGATTAAAAAAAGAGAAGAAGAAGAAGAAAGAAGAGGAGAAGGATGAAAAGAAAAGGAAGAGATTATGCACCTTGTGTGACTTCTTCCCAACAGAGCATGAGTGCTCTGATGGACTTCAAGTGATTTTGCCAACATTATTACTGGCTTAAGTAGAAAGCAGACTGTAAGTTTCTTTGAAATTAAGGCAAGTAATACCGTCTATAGGTTAGGAACAAGGAGAATGCTGAAGGGATATAAGTTTTGCTGTCCTGAAGCTGCCTTTTAGGGATATTGATTTACACTGTTTATTAAAAAACAAAAGATTCTGAAAGAAACTTTGACTCCCCCCCACCCCGCCTTTCCTGGCAAAGAGAATCAGACAGAGAAAGTTGCTTCATGAAGAAGATCTTAGGATGTCCCGTAGCCTAGTTTGAATGAAGTATGATAAGCAGGAGGGCTTGCGGCAGGTACCTGTTGGCTGGATCCCACTGGGTCCCCTTGTCTCTGAGTTGCCCAGCAAGGATTTTCCTGCCATGTGTGCTCCTCTGTCTTCTCAACTCACTTCTGGAAATCTAATTCCCATTCCACTCCACCTTCTTGGTCCAAAAATGTGTTCTATATCCAACGTTGCCTCACTGTCTTTGGGATTTTCACGCCTATGGGAATTCTCCATGTGCATGTATTAAACTTTTGTCCCGTTAACCTGTCTCTGTTAATTTGATTATTATTAGCCCAGCCAGAAGAACTCAGGGGGTGGAAGGAAAGGTATTAATATTCTTTTTTAACACCTGCAATGCAAAAATGTGAATGAAAGAAAGTATATCTGGTGGGGTGACCCAGGCCCACCCTCTATTTCCTTCCCACTCTCTACTGCCCCTCCTCCTTTTTAGTGCACCACCTGGAGACAGAGCCAAAAATGAAGTGACAGAGCGTGACCTGGTCAGAGTGGGGAGTGAGTCTCCTGAGAGTGTCCCACCCTGGCAGGCAGATTATTTCAAGCAGAAAACAATTAAATCCCAACAAACTCAGGGAGAACTCCCCTTCACCTCCTAAAGAGATTCAGATAGAAAAACCTGCTTCAGGAAGGGAGCCTTAGCATACAGTCTGTCCAGAAGATATCCAGCCATGTAATATGAAAAGCAGGGACATTTATTGAAGATACAAGATACAAGAAACATTGTACATAGGACAATGACACCTCAGTCCCCTTCTAAGTAGACACCTTGGGACCTCACACAGTTATCCCAATAGCCATCAGCTGCCCCTTCATATTTTCCTGAATCTCACTGATGGTCTGAAATCTCTTCCCTTTCAAAAGTGATTTTAGTTTTGGGAAAAGCCAGAAGTCACAGGGCACCAAATCTGGGCTATAGTGGGGCTGAATCACCTGGGTGATTTGATGTTTTGCCAAAAAAAAAACTCTGCATGAGACGTGATGCTCAAGTGGCAGCATTGTTGTGATGAAGCTGCCAGTCACCAGTTGTCCATAGCTGCAGCCTTCTGAATCATCCAAATGGTTTCCATGGAGGAATATTCAAGCTTAAGGCAAAATTATTTTTAATTTTTTTTAGTTTTTATATATATTTTTTAATTTTTTATTTTTATATATTTTAGACAGAGGGGAAGGGAGGAAGACAAAGAGGGAGAGAAACATCAATGCATGGTTGCCTCTTACACGCTCCCCACTGAGGTCCTGACCTGGCCTGCAACCCAGGCATGTGCCCGGACTTGGAATCAAACCAGTGACACTTTGGTTCGCAGGCCAGTGCTCAATCCACTGAGCCACACCAGCCAGGGCCTTAAGGCAAAATTTGATGCTGATTCATTGCTCTACTCACTCAGTCATTTTGAATACAACAGCCACACAGCACATATGCTCACTCAATGGCATCTACTGCCCCAACTGACTAGTACAGTGAGGTTGTCATTGTTCACAAACACGCATTCCGATCCACTCTCCTTAGCTACCAGGTTACATCAATGTTGTGCAAACCATTCTCAAATCAACAATGACTGGACTCTTTCCGAGCTGACCTTGATTCACCTTAGCACATATGAATTTAGTGTGGCAGACAGGGGGGATCCAAGGAAAAATCTGTTCCCTAGATCCTCCTTTGTGCCCCATTGTTTCTGGGTGGTCCTGTGACAATACCTATGAATTCCCTACCTCCCCCACCTCCCTTAGTCCAAAAAAGACATACCTCATTTTGCCTCACTATCTTTGTAATTTTCATGCTTATGTGAATTCCCTGTGTACACATATTCAAATTGTATTTTCTCCTCTTAATCTACTATATGTCATTTGAATTATTCAGCCAGCCACAAGGACTAAAGGGGTAGGGGAAAGTTTCCCTGGCCCCAGCAACCCAAGTAACCACGAGTTCCTGGAATGCATCAAAGGGCACTACCCTTGGGATTGGAGACTGCTATTATGCCCACATTCCATTCCCTCTACTGGAACAAGTAGGTTCACAGAAGAATGCAGGGACTTTATCTAAAAAAAAGTCTGTGTAGTCCAAAAACTGGACAAGGATTATTCTAGGGAAATCAAAGCGCGTTTTATGACTTACACCATCTCCGAGAGCTAGATAGAGAAAACCCCTAAAGGAAATAAAGACCAGCGTGTGTTATTCAGACATTTTACGTAACTGAATTTCTTTCTCTAATCACAGTCCTCATATGCAGTAAGATTGTATCTGAAAGGTGGCAAACAGTAGTCTCAATGCACTTGAAATCTTAATAATATTTTTTTCTTTACCTCTCAGGCTGTGCAAGAGTTCTTTATCAGATTGTGGAGGAGCACATGACTCTACCACTTATCTTGATTGCTATTATTATTATTATTATTATTTTCTGATTTCTTAACCCACCCTGACCAGTGTGGC
The DNA here is from genome assembly GCA_007922815.1 of Macrotus californicus. Classification (NCBI taxonomy): domain Eukaryota; kingdom Metazoa; phylum Chordata; class Mammalia; order Chiroptera; family Phyllostomidae; genus Macrotus; species Macrotus californicus. The sequence continues at coordinate 5,447 of VMDR010013880.1, read as the reverse complement.
TCAGTCGGTTGGGTGTTGTCCCTCAAAGTGAAAGGTCACTGGTTCAGTTCCTGGTCAGGGCACATGCCTGGGCTGCAGGTTCTGACCTGGGCAGGGCACAGATGAGAGGTGACTGATTGATATTTTTCTCTCATATTAATGTTTCTCTCTCCCTCTCTTTCTCCTTCCCTTCCCCACATCTCTAAAATTAATTTTAAAATATTTTTTTAAAATTTATTAACCCAAGAACTACAAAGAGAAAATGTTTACTTTTGGTATGAACAAGAATTATATTTACTAAATAGTCAAAAGTATAGACTCAAATGGAAGAAAAGTGTAGGTGTCCTGGAGGAATTCCAATCAAGAGACTCACATAACTTTCCTCATTTTTCAAAGCAGAGTTAAGAGTGTAGTTATCTTATTTTCCTAAATTCCCAAATACATCAAGGTCAGTGAGTCCAACTTACCACTGATTTGGGCAGAAAATGCTGACAGAAACAGAGCGTAGTGTTTGGGGAAGGGAATACAGTTTGCAAACTTTCCTTACTCAATATGCAGTCTTGAAAACCATGAACAGATTTTTGAATGTTAGTCACCAAGCTCAGAGCTCTGCAAAGCTGTAGATCCTTACCCCTAACTGTTTTATCCACTGGCGTCTTTGCTTCATCAAGGGGCTAAGGAACGAGGCAAAGCTGTCAGGAGGACATAAAGATTACCCCCAATTGCTGACAGCAGATGGTAGCTAATGGCAAGTGTTTTTAACAGAGCTTTATTGTTCCAGGTTGAGGCATTAACGTGTCTCTGTGGGGTTTTTCCAGCTTTATTTATTTATTTTTGATTTTAAAAAGTCACTTTGTAAAGTGACAGTGTGACATGCATTGTAATTTCTGGCCCACACTGAGTTCTCATGTCATATTTGTCTCTTCATTTTCCTGATCTGGAGGTGACATTTGGGATCCACTGGAAAAGAGGTTGTATTATTTTAAGCCATGATAATTAGTAAGGAAGGCATCAATTGTTTTAAATCAGAGAGAGGGATTGTTCCCCATTTTCTGAGCAATCGCAAACACTTTGACATCAAAGTAAACGTAATCTGTTTTCACATGTGAGGTGAGTTTTGTACCACTCGATGCAAACGGTCCCTAACCTATTTGTGCCAGCTACAACGATTTAGTAACCTTAGAAGAAAAAGCTTCTTGACACTTTTATTTCTCTAACAAAGCAACATTAGTCACTGCAGATTTAAATCTGATTTCTGAGTGATTATCTTTTTGTTTGCTTTCTAAATCCCAGCTATTTTGTTGGACTCCAGCAAGCTGTGGCTAAAGCACAGGGCAGGTGATTAATGCAGACAAAAAGGAAAGCTGAAAACAGAGAAAGAGTCTGAGATCTTTTTTTTTAAACTTTTCTCCCCATCAGAGTTCACTCCAGTTACTAACAGAGAAAAATCATTAACAGGTGAGAAACTAACGTCCCTCTCCACACCTTGCTCTAGTCTAGGGACCTAGGGTGTCTCAGACCCAGCAGCCCAGATATGAACACCAGGGGACAGTTAGGAGACAGTGGAGTAGCAAGGGAGCTCATCTTTTTCTGAATTTCCACAAAAATCTGAAAAATATTGCTAGGCTCTAGAATATTCCTTCTCCATTCCCTCTCCCCACAACCCTTCCCTGCTGACTAGTTAAGACATATCTTCTTTTTTAAATTAAATTTATCGGGGCTCCATTGGTTAGTAAAGTAATATAGGTTTCAGGTATACATTTCCATGACACCTCATCTGTATACTGCATTGTGTTTACCACCCAAAATCAAGTCTCCTTCCATTACCAGATATTTGGCCCCTTTTACCCTTTACTACATCCCCACCCTCTTCCCTCTGGTAACCACCACACTATTGTCTGTGTTTATGAGTTTTGGTTTTATATCCCACATAGGAGTGAAATCATATGGTTCTTAGCCCATTCTGACTGACTTATTTCACGTAGCATAATATTCTCAAGGTCCATCCATGTCGTTGCAAATGGCAGTATTTTTCTTATGGCTGAGTAATATTCTATAGTGTATATGTACTGCATGTCTTCATGTGGTACACAGATGCAGTAGAATTGTGATGATGGGCACACTGGGATCCAACTTGCAATGAATCTTCCGTGGTTGTTCTTAGATTGGTTGGAGGGAAGAAGGAGGACAGGAGTCTGTTGCTCTTAGCGTGTTTTTATATTTTGACATGAATTTTCAAAGCATGGTCTTCCTAGGGAGGAAATTCTAGAGCAAGTCCTTACTTCTCATGTAGACATATCCCTGCTGCACTGGAATCCAAGTCAAGTTGCTCTGCCTCCCCAACCAGAGCTGCCTCAGTGTGTCCAGGACAGCTTCACAGTTGGAAACCTGAGATCCTTGGCTACCAGCTGTTTCCAATTTTAAGAGAAAATGACAAACAAGTAAACAAAACGAAGCATCAGATTCTTTATCTGGGAGTCACCTATTGCTCAGAACTTTGTGTTCACTCGGGAAAAGATGGAGAAAGTCGCCTGCCCATTTTTAATTGCAAAGCAAGCAGCTCAGCCTCTGAGACACCACTATCACCACAGGGCAAAGGTGCCAAAGAAACAGATTTTCTGCATCCCCCCATTCCTCCCTGCAGAGTCAAGCATCTTGAGCAGTGTTTGTACCTCAGAAAAAGAAGAAAAAAACAGAATTTTGTACTTTGCTGCAGGCAAGAGCCCCATTACTAATTAAACCACAGAGCCTGAACATCAAATCATCAGTTAGTGGTTACCTCCAGCAGTGTTAGAAGTCTCTGTTGACATGGGTAATGGAGCTTTTGTGCCTCAGAATTCTAGAAATAGCCTCTTGTCACACCCTACAGCCTCCTCATTTCATATCCATCATTGCTTCCCCATTGCGAAGTTAGGTCTCTTCAATCTTTGCTGTCCCTGGCCTTCAAATCTTACAAAGACCTGTTGAGTGGTGAATACACCATAGACCCTTAAAGATTGTATCACATAGGATGACTTGACCTGTTACAGAACATCCTGAAATATAACTGAAAATGCTACCTCACCTGGCTTGAACAGTAAGAACAATTAGGACAAACAGGACCAGAAGTGCTAGTGTAAGCTGGCTCTGGGGTGGCTCAAGGGCATCGGGGCCTTGGATCCTTCTTCCTTTCATTATGCCACCCTCAGCACATCGGCCTTGCCCTTGGCAAGCTCCCCTCCAACATGCAAGGTGACTTCCAAAGCTACAAACACCATTGGCAAAAAACAGTGTGCAGACAAACGAGAGGGTCATTCATTCTCATTTGCCTTTTTTATCAAGAAGGATCCTTTTCCTAGAAAACTCCCACCAGATCTCCTCTGAATTCTCCTTGGTTGGATCACATACCCACCCCCAGACCCACTTTCTAGCCAGGATAATAGGACTGTGGTGATTGACTAAGATGAATCAGGAGTCTCACCAGAGCCACACGGCGAAAAGCTAGAAACCTGAGTGAAATCAGGGACTTGGGAGCAAAGAAGAGTAAACGGCTGTGGGCATATAACGAAGATAACTGGCCAGCTTCAAAAGCCAAACAACCTCCTGCATGCCATTTACCCACTATTCCATGAACTCTGTTAGGAGTGAGCCCTGTATAGGGCTTATATAGGGATAAACATGAGAAATGCTCACTTATCTACACACTGGCCCCAGTGCTGAAAGCTCCAGATGTAAGACTATGTAGGGATGATCAAGATTAGAACAAAAATAATACTCTTCATTTCTCTAGTCTTATTCCCCCCCCCACACACACACACACTAAAACCTTGGGGGTTTCAGAGACATTATTTTGGTGAGATTATCTTATTTTTAATATTTTTTTCTTCAATTTTTTTTTTAGACAAGCAATGTGCTCTTGCACTGCCCACCCCCTAACTGAATAACTCTGGTCACTAGATGAATGGGAACCTCTACATTATTCTAAACTAGGGTATGAATCTTGCCCAGCAGAGGGACTCTGTACCATTAAGGTTCCCAGAGAGTGCAGCTACCTTTCCTCTAAGCGGTCACCTTTTCCTGAACCAACAACTCAGGATGGGGCCCAGCATTGACTATGTTCTACACAGAATATGTTCTCTCTATATATATTTAAGAATGTTATATTCTTAAATAAATATCAAAATACATAGTGATGAGAGACACATCTCATAGTGATGGGAGCTAGAGGGCTGATTAATAACAGCATTTTCCATAAACAAATCCCATAGCTTATATATCCCATACCACACTGTTTGGGTCATTTTTCTTGACTAGTGAGGCCACAGAGAAGAAGTTCTTGTGTCTGTCTCACTAAACAATAATTATATTTTCTATTGCACAGCATAGTTTTAGAAATAGATTATAGAACCAGTGAATCACGCTGTGAAGGTTAATTTTATGTGTCAACTTGACTGTTCCCAGGGATGCCCAGAGAGCAGGTAAAACTTTATTTCCAAGTGTATCTGTGAGGATGTTTCTAGAAGAGATGAGCATTTGAGTTGGCAGAGAGAGTTTTTAAAAGAACCCTCCCCACGTGGGTAGGCAGCATCCCATCTGTCAAGGGCCTGGATAGAACCAAAGGGCCGAGGGAGAGTGAGTTTGGCACCTGCGTTCTCCTGTCCTCGGATATGTTCTTGGTCCTCCAGACTAAATTACACCACCAGTTTTCCTGGGTCTCCAGTTCACACGCAGCAGATCATGGGACTTCTTGGCCTCTATAATTATGTGAGCCAATTTCTATGATAAATTTCCTCCCCTTATATATCTATCTATAGCCTATTGCTTCTGTGGAACCCTCACTAACACACAGACATTATCCAATGTCTGTTGTTTGGCAAACCCAAGTGTTCCGTCAGCTTGAATCATTTAGAACTTGCTGTATTTTAAGGACTTTATGGTCTACACTGCTTCGGGGCCAGGCACACTGGTAGGAACTCATTGTGGGAGGAGTTCTGATCTTGGAAAGATAGCAGACGAAGATAATATGATAGTTCTCCAGCTATAAAGCCTTGGAAAATGCTGCAAAAAATCAGCAAAGTACAACGTTTAAATGTGCAATAAATTCACGAGTAAGAAGAACACCAACTTGCCTTAAATAAAGGTGAAACCAGAGACAGAAGCACAAGGTGGATCAGGGCTGTGAGATGGGGCTGGGGTGGGAGCCTCCCAATACTCTGTGCAGGATGGGAAACAGGGCCTTTGAACCAGGTGAGAGGGGAGTAGGAACACAGGCTCTGGAATAAAGCTAGGAGCTCCCAATCTGAGCACCTCTAACATGTAACTGGTGAATTTAGTTCATTTAGAATAATTATGATTACTGATATAATAGAGTTTGTTTTTTTCATAATATTTTTCTCTAATTTACCATAGAGGGTTTTTCCCCCTGTTTTCCCCTTTTTAATTGCATTCTAATGATAATTTGTAAGGTCTGTAAAATACAGGTGCTAGTG
>VMDR010013879.1:0-24346 GCA_007922815.1 Macrotus californicus | reverse complement strand
TTTTACCTCGTAAAATTTAACATCTAATTTCATTTAAAGGTTGAAAATTAAAACAATTTAGACTTAATAAATAGAAAAACTATTCCTTAGCAGTGTTTAATGATGCTCCTAACACTTGTACTCTAGAAATAATGCATTCACAAAAATACTGATTGTTTTTAATACCCAAAGGCATACTAATGTGCCTTAAACTAAAATTGCTCTGGGTAAAAGAGTAATTTGATTGATCTAAAAAAGAGTCTAGGGCTGATTACTTGTTCCAAAAATGTTAGATATTAACTTTTCAATGGTAGTCTCTCTCATCCAAATTATAAAATTCCCCCAGCCCTTGAGAAACTTAAACTTGGCCTAAGAAAAAAACTTACAAGCTAAATACACTGAAGTCATCAACCTGCAAATGAAACTGTCTGTCGGGACACCAGAAAGGAAGGCACAGCTGGTTTCCTACGCTGCCAGCCATGACCCCCAGAACCAATGGCCCAATTAGCATGTACTCTGGATAGAAATGATCACAAACTAGTTGATACAGATCTACTGAGACGGTTCTATTTTTAAATTAAGTAACTCGCATAAGAGGACAACAACCAGAGCCAAGTTAAGTCTCGTAGAACAGATCTATTTTTAAAATGAAAGTAGCTTACCATAGGACAAATAACTGAGCTAGGAGTATTAGGAAGCACATTTTTAAAAAATATCTTCTGCATAAAATTCACTTGAAAACCCTAACACGATATTATTTCTTGACTAAAATTAAAGTAAAACATTAAAGATAAAAAGAAACAACTTCCCATTTAAATTCAGCAGAAATGCCCATATGAATAGGTGGATTTTATTTTTAAGGCTGAGACGTCATGTACTTACTGTAAGTTACACTGCTGTTTGGCACAAGCTAACGTAGTTGCTAAATCCCACAGCATTCCCTTGATACCATTCGTTAGTCCTCAATGTTCAATATACTTGTAAAGTTAAAGACAAAACCACAGGCAAGTAAGGTACTTTACTCTGCAAATCTCTCCAGGGAGCTAAGTGAAACATTGAGATGTTCTCTCTTCCTCTACCTGTGGCACCCACAGTTCTTTGCTGAGGTCACCCAGCCAGTCAGTGGCAGAGCTGGGACTAGGAGCAGTTTTACTGACTCATCCTCTGAAGGGTTTCCCTTTTATTGCACGGGGGTCTCCCAGAGAGGGTAACATGAACCCACAGTGAGGTTTGAGATAACATTCAGTGGTCAGCAAACTTGTGTTCAATAATCATGCATTTACCTCAAATTAGAAAAAATATATAATTAGACTTCACTGGGTACACTTCATGGAACCTTCAATGTGGGATTTCAGTGAATGCCAGGAGAGAAGGGAACAGGGGAGAGTATGGCAGGAAATAGGAGGTTGCTTCATAAGCCCAACTGGTCAATCTTCATCACACAAATTCAGGGTTGCTTCAGGCAAAGGATGGTCCTTGGGTATCTTCCACCATTAGCTCCGCTACTGCTTCATTCTCCTGCTTGCCTCCATCCACTGTCTCCAGTGCTGTGTCAGGACTCCTAAACTCCTGGCTCATCTCTAATGATGATTTATAAATATGAAGAGTATCATAATGGAGTTTTATGTATCAAAGCCACTATGTTACATACAATGTCTTGCTATTTCTTTTTTTAATATATTTTGTTGACTATGCTATTATAGTTGTTCCAATTTTCCCTCTTTGCCCCCCTCCACCCAGTACCCCCATTCCCTCCAGCAATCCTCCCCCTTAGTTCATGTCCATGTGTCATGCATATAAGTTCTTTGGCTTCTCCATTTCCTATACTATTCTTAACATCCCTTTGTCTGTTTTGTACCTGCCAATTATGCTTCTTAACCCCTGAACCTTTTCCCCCATTCTCCACCTTCTCCCTCCCAAATGATAACCCTCCAACTGATCTCCATATCTATGATTCTGCTCCTGTTCTAGTTGTTTGCTTAGTCTGTTTTTGAGATTCAGTTGTTGATAGTTGTGAATTTGTTGCCATTTTAATGTTCATAGTTTTGATCTTCTTTTTCTTAAATAAGTCCGTTTAACGTTTCATGTAACAATGGCTTGGTGATGATGAACTCCTTTAGCTTTACCTTGTCTGGGAAGCACTATATCTGCCCTTCCATTCTAAATAATATCTTTGCTGGATAGAGTAATCTTGGATGTAGGTCCCTGTTTTCCATCACTTTGAATACTTCTTGCCAGTCCCTTCTAGTTTGCAGTTTCTTTTGAGAAATCAGCTGACAGTCTTATGGGAACTCCTTTGTAGGTAACTCTCTGCTTTTCTCTTGCTGCTTTTAAGATTCTGTCTTTATCTTTAACCTTTAGCATTTTGATTATGATGTATCTTAGTGTGCTCCTCTTTGGGTCCAACTTGTTTGGGACTCTCTGTGCTTCCTGCACTTGTATGTTTATTTCCTTCACCAAATTAGGGAAGTTTTATTTCATTATTTTTTCAAATAAGTTTTCAATTTCTTGCTCTTCCTCTTCTCCTTCTGGCATCCCTATGATTTGGATGTTGGTATGTTTGGAGATGTCCCAGTGTCTCCTTAGACTACCCTCAGTTTTTTAGTTCTTTTTTCTTCTTGCTATTCTGAATGAATGCTTTTTTCTTCCTTATGTTCCAAATCATTAATTTAAATCTCGGCTTCATTCCCTTTACTGCTGATTCCCTGTAGATTTTTTTTAATTTCACTCCATTTCTGCCTGAGTCTTTTTTATGCTATTGCTATACTCAATGAGTTCTTTGAGCATCCTGATAACCAGTGTTTTGAACTCTGCATCTGATAGGTTGATTATCTCCATTTCATTTCGTTCTTTTTCTGGAGTTTTGTTCTGTTCTTTCATTTGGGCCATATTTCTTTGTCTCCTCAATTTGACAGCCTCCCTGAGTTTGTTTCTGTGTATTAGGTAGAGCTGCTTTGACTCCTTGTCTTAGTAGTGTGGCCTATTGTAGAAAAGGCACTTGTAAATTGTGTGGAGTAGAGCCTTAGGTAATCACCAGAGCGAGGAAACCCATTTAACCACTTTGTGACTGTGTGGGGAGAGGGCTCAGAGATGGGAGAGTCCCACTGCCTGGCTTCTGGAGGTCCATCTGGGAGGAAGCTGTCTCCTGACACTCGCCCTGTTTCTGGTCACTTTACTTTCTCCCCCTATGCCATTGGTGCCCTTCCTGCTGTTGCCCTGTCACTGAATCCCAGAGAAGGTGGGTCTGTACAAGTCCTGAGTCTGTTCAGGCCCTTTAAGAGGAGTTTTCTGAAAATCTGGTAGTTTCTTCCACCTCCCCAACCTCCACTGATTTTTACAGCCAGAAGTTATAGGGATTTATCTTCCTGGTGCTGGAAACCTCAGCTGTGTGGTCTGGCCTGGGGCTAGGATCCCTCACTCCTGAGGTATCCCTCATGCTTTTTATCCACCACACATGAATGTGGGACTGCCCATTCCACCACCTCTCTGCCCATCTCCACATCTCCTCCCCTCCTACCTGTCTGGATGAATGTGGCTTTTTTAAATCCTTGGTTGTCAGACTTCCATACAGCTCAATTTTCTGATGGTTCTGGGTGTTATTTGTTTTGTGGTCTAGTTGTAATTTTTTCTGTAGTTATGCAAGAAGGTGAAGCATGTTCACCTACGCCTCCATCTTGACTGGAAGTTCTTAAGAAACCTTTTTAGAAACGTTTTCAGAAGAATTTTTCTGGGCAAAGCAGCTGCTCCCAGTGGTGGCCAGCCAGGCAAAATATCCACTGTCTTGCTACTTCTAGTGTGTGTGAAAACATCTGAGAAAACACACTCTATATATTCAAGCCTGTAGTTTTGTTTGAATCTTTATATTGAAAAATGACATACATTGACATTTGCATATCTGCTTATAGCAACTCAAAATTCAGGTAGGTGCGGGCATAAGGTAAAGTAAAATGAGACCATGAATTGATTCAATTTTTTATTTTATTTATTTTATATTATTTTTATAGTATTTTTCCATACCATTTATTCTTTCTATATCCTCTTCCACCTCCATCTGGCCCCCTTTCCTCCCCACCACCCCACAATCACCATACTGTTGTCCATGTCCATGAGTTCTTTCTCTTTTTCTTTTTTGCTCCATCCCTCCACTCCCCCTACCCACTCCCCACCCAGAGCTGTCAGCAAGCTCTCTTGAGTCTGTCTCTATTTTGCTTGTTAGTTCAGTTTTTCAAACACCTACATGATTTTTGCTATATCAAATGACCATCACTACTCGTTAATATTTTTAATATAATTTCTTAAACCTAGCTTTGTTCTAAGTAACATTGTCGGTGAAATTATAGGTTTGATGACCTAGTTCTACTTTGACAATGCATTGGAACCCTTCAGGCATATCTATAGCAGGATTTTCCTGTTGTGTTATGGGTGCTCTTTATTTCCTGATTATTTAGCCATGTGCCCATTAAAATGTAATCACATAATCCAAGTAGATTAAGGAAACAGGGAGAGACAAAATGTTCAAAAAGATATAGCCTGTAAATGGTGACATGTTTTTTGTTTATTTTCTTCCCTGAATCTTTGCATTTTCATCAGTATGATTTTCTGAGCAGAATAATTTTCTTTCACTAGGATAATAGTTCTCGTTAGAGGCCTGGTGGTATTTATATGCCAGATACCCGTCCTTTTGTGAGGTGACCTGCCTGATGAGTCATTCCTTTGATCTTCATTAAATCCATGTGTCTTACTTAATAACAATAGAGATCCTAAATGATTTTTAAAAGAACCATAGAGACAGATTTGAAAGACATCCCCCTGCTTTGTAAAAGATAATCTCTATCAATGCTAACATTAAAATGATCAAGAGGTGTGATGCTTATGTTTGGATCCACACCCAAAAGGCATCTGCAGTTTTGCTGGGTTTTCCTTTATTGTTGTGAAAATACTATGCATAAGATGCAACTCTACTGGCATCCTTTTTTCATCAACTGCCCACAAAAAGAGCAGCTTCTCAACTCTCCACATTCACCAACATAATAATGTTGAGACCCTTATTTTTTTCACCTACTAAAATAAAACATGTTAGGAAAAAATAGATTTTTAAAAACTTTATCTGAAGCCAGATCTCATAGTATAGTAAAATATTATACTGATGTTAATGTTACCTTGACTAAAACTATCATGATGATATAATGACAAGTATGTTACCTTATTTTGCTTAGTGAGTGTTGGTGCTAGTGCCTGAAATCATTTGTTCGTAGAACAGAAGAAAAAGACTTGAGAGATGTTTCTAGCAGCAAATTAAAAATAATAATAATGATAAAGGAGAAACGACAATGAAAAAGGAATTGGTTATTGCAGCAGAGTCTGTGAAACAAGGAGCATGAGAGCTGCTCTCAGGGCCTTCTGCCTCATCTCTACCCTGACACCTGTGAAACCAGGATGTTGTCTCACTTCGCCCCATGATGCAGATGATGTTGGAATTAAAGCTAGGCCTAGGATCCAGCCAATGATGTTTTCACCAAGTCATAATGAATCCTCAAGTTAGATGCAAGTACAACATGTAAAGTTAATATCCTTAATTTTAAAATAAGTTTTTTATTGATTGACACATACAATGTGGATCTGTCATGGTCCTTTACCCATAATCCTCCAACCAAATAAGTGAGAACACAAATTCCCCCTGAAGTGAGGGATCCCGAGTAATGTTAATCTTTTCACAATCCTCCTCATATTATTTTTCATATTGGTGCTTTTCACACAAAAAATACACCACTAATTTTAAAGGGTTTGTACATTTAAGATATGGTAATATGATTCAGAAAATCATGTCAGGATAAGCAATAAGAATGACTTTCCTCCAGAGTTTGTTATTCATCAATCTAAACATTCCTCAACAGGGTATAAAGATGTGTGTTTATGCACACCTTCACCAATATGTTAGCATCGATCTTTTGTAATACTTGTCAAATTGACAAAGGAAAAATGTTATTATGCTCAGTTTTAATCTGCATTTCTCTGCTTGCTAGAAATGTTGAATGTCTTCATGTTTACTAATCACTTCCATTTCTTATTCTGTGTATTTTATTTTTATGGATATACTCAAGTCTATCAGGATAATCTGTGAAGATGAATTTCTTTTTAGGCCTAAGAATCAGAAACTGAAAAACACACGGCCTCTACTCTAAATTAAAATGAGAAATAAGTTAGTGATTAGGAAACTACAACTAATATCTAAATTATTTTCTGAAAAGCCCTATCCAGATGCTGGTCAGCACTCACTTTGTGACATGCGATCTTTATTTAACTGAAACCCAGCACTGCAATAATCAACACGTCTAGATTCTGTTTCTTACCGACCCTCTCTATAAAAGACTTTTAAAAGAGCAAGAATTTTTCCATATAAACTAACGTTATGTTGACACAATTTACCTTTATGGTATAATACTGCATGGGAATTTATTTATTCTCTGGGATTATTCACTCTATCGTACCAATAGTGAATCTTGGTATGCAGGCATTCTTTATTATTCAGCTCTTATAACAGTCTGTAAAACAATTTCCTCAAGAGCAAATTCAGCTTTTACAATGACTTTGACTTAAAATCCAAAGATGTGCTCAACCAGAAAATGAAAACATCCTCAAATAAGTAAATAGAATGCTTTTCATGCTTGAGGGTGAAAAAGTTCCCAAAGAAATTGACTCCAAGCTTGTCTCCCTTGCCTCTGTGGCAGAAGATACAGTGAGTATTGTGGAGGGTCATATCTATGTCCATGAAAACTTTTACCACCTTCAAAACTGTGATGCCCAATATCATACAATCTGTTGATATTACATACATCAATACATATCATTCTGTTACTTAATAACATTCTGAAAGTTAATAAATTACGTCACCTCTAAGATCCTGGCACAATGCCTGTATCATGTTGTGTTTATCCTAAGTGCCAGCACAGGGCCTGGTATAGAACAGGTGCTTCATAAATACCACCTGGATTAATGAATGACAGGATTATGGAGCCCTGAGGAATGCCTGACATTGTCCTACACTAAAAGTGTTAAGCTCTCTAAAATTTGCAAGCCTATCTTCACATTTTGATGTGGTGTGGAAGAGGGCATTGACACAGAAATCTCAGCAGGCTACTACTTCCCACCCAGCATGAAATATAAAGATGATGGTTTACATTTCCTCCGACCACCTCTTTCCTTAGCCATGGCCCCTTTCACCTCCAGTGCAATCTCCACCCCTCCTCTTGCCCATCACTAGAAGCTCAGAGATGGTGAGGGGAAGATTGGGAACCAGGCTAAAGGGACAATGTTGAGTCAAACATTTTGTAGGGGTTTTAAGCTAAATATTACATGGCTTATTAATAAGACTGTATTAAAACTGTTATCTCAAAACTATGCCATCAATATGTCCTTAGAGTTCTGATTAAGATTTAAAGCATGAAAATATACAAAAGATACATAATAATTTAGGTTTTCTAATCTATATTGTTGAGGCATTTTTACTGAAGTTCCAATTGTTTCCTGAATTTTCCTTCCTTATTTTCTTTTTGTCTAAGCCTCAGGGGAGCCTGCATAGAGTTAGACTTAATCTTTATTCCCAATTCAGTTTGAAAAATACTCATTAAGCCTCTAGTATGAGCCAGGCTAAGCTAGGGCTGAAGGGGCAAAGCTTGTCATGGCCCAGTCAGGCTGCTCACTGTGCGGCCTCCAGGTCACTGTGTGACTCTGGGCAAGCCTTGACTGTTTTCCTGTCATGGTTCCCAATTCCTAAAATGAAGGGGAGTTAGATGTACTGCATGATCTCTAAACTCCTTTTTTAGTTCTAAAATTCTCTAATTCTGTGACAGTCTCTATTACAGTAGCTAACATTGCCTGAACGAATACAGAAATTAGTACCTTCAAGTGACAGGCTGCCATAACAAATATCTAAAAGTGGCCTAGCAGGCAGCAAGGAAGCTGATGCTGGCGGCTGGAAACCTGGAGATCCTTGGTGTGTACTAGTGGTGAAGTACTTGGAAATCTTTCCCATGGTAACTTAAAAAACAGACTGCAAGCTTACTATGCCTGTAGGTTTTGCATGTGTTGGTTATTATTGGCAGCATTTAGCAAGGCTTTGAAAGAAAGAGATGGGCTTAGAAAAAAAATGTGAAAAAAAAAGAATGGACTAGAGGAAGTCCAGAAATTTGGAGACTTAAAAGGATGGAAAAGTCAAGTGTTTCAAGACCCTAAATGGTAAGAGAGAAGACTAAGAAAGGCTTTGAGGGACAAAGTCCCATTAAGACTCAGCCTTGGGGTAAAGATCAAATTAAAAATATGTTTTTCTTCCTACTATTGCAGGTGGGCTTCTTAACAGGTACCTTTAGGACAAGAGATAAGCCAAAAGAACTGAGGCACAAGGAGAACGATATTTGTCAGCTACATCTTGACCGACCTTCGGATGAAGTTACTGACATATGGAACTCATTGGAAGGATATTGATCATGACCCTACCAAGGATTTAAAACATCTGTATTGCTTGTTTCTTTAAAAAAAAAGACTTAGATAGTATGAAACTTTAAAAAAAAAACTTTGAATCTCCAAAGTTACCTTCCAACTTGCAAGTATAGGACGTGGACTACAAAAAATGTACAGCTCCCAAGGATGGCAGAGTCTTCAATATCCAGTTCAAACGTGGACAGAAATGAAAATGAGTCACGACAAACCTTTCATAGAATACAGGCAAGAGCCCATGGAAGTCAATGAACAGGGCATGTCTTCTACCAATTGAAAGTGGAAGTCTAGAAAAATATAATTTTGCATCCAGAAGTACAAAGTCAATTCCAATCCAGACTTGGCAAAGCTTACCAAACTCTAAGGATGCAAACTGGTGGTGGAGTAGGTGGAAGATACACTCACCTCCTCTCAGGACCAAACTGAAATTACAACTAAAATACAGAACAATCTATGTGAATAACCAACCAAAGAGTAGCTGAACAGGTGTTTTACAACCAAGGATTTACAGAAAAAGCGACATCAAGACTGGTAAGAAGTGCAGAGATGCAAAAAGAGCTGATCCCATTTGCATGGGCAGCATCTGAGATTCCAGAGGGATATCTCAACTGCAAAAGTTCCCCCTGAGGAGAATGGGGTCTAAACCCCATGAAGGGCTCCATAGCTCAGAGCATGAGAACTGAGAAGAGGTACCCATATAATGTCTAGCTGTGAAAATCATCGGGGATTCTGTTCATCAGGGAGAAGGGAGTCTGCTGGAGACACAGGCACCCTCTTAAAGGGCCAACATGCAAAATCTCATTCACACCCACTCACCCTGGGCTCCAGCGGAGGAATGCAGGAGTTGACTATTATCATGTAAAGAGAGACTGGAGTTTGTGGCTCTCAGGAGAAAGCTAAAGGGACAGCTGCTAAGATCCTTGCGCCGAGTCCTTCTCCCCCCACCGCAGATGTCATCTATCTTGAGTGAAGCATTTCCCTCCTTATGGCATCAGCCTGGTGGAATGCCACTCCCTCCACCTTCCTCTAAGCCTGAATAGAGGAAGCCTCATCCTTCCCAACTCCCCAGCACATCCCGACTCCCAGTTGCCCAGTCTTGCTAAGCCCCCGCTCCCAGAAGAAGTAAAGAAATAATGAAGATCTGAGCAGCAATAAACAAAATATAATCTAAAAAAATACAAAATATCAATGAATATAAGAGTTGGTTCTTTGAAAAGATAAACAAGATGGACAAATCTTTAACCAGACTCATCCAGAAAAAAAAGAGAGAGGATCCAAATAAATACAACCAGAAATGAAAGAGGAGAAGTAACAACTGACACCACAGAAATACAAAGGTTTATAAAAAATATTATGAATAACTATATACCAACAAATTGAGCATTCTGAATGAAATGGTTAAACTAGAAACATACAACCTTCCCAAACTGAGTCAGGAAGATCAGAAAATCAGAATAGATTGATTACAACTAGTGAAATTGAAGCGGTAACCAAAAACTCCCAACAGACAGAAGTTCTGGAAAAGACGGCTTCACAGGTAAATTTTATCAAACATTCAAAAAATAATTAACATTTATATTTGTCAAACTATTCCAAAAAATTCAAGAGGAAAGAAGCCTCCCAAGCTCACGTCATGAGGCCAGCACTATCCTAATTCCAAAATCAGAGAAAGACATTGCAAAGAAGGAAAATTATAGGCCCATATCCCTGATAAACATAGATGCTAAAATCTTCAACAAAATATTAGTAAACAGGACCCAGAAATACACTAAAAAGATCACACACCATGATCAACTGGAATTTATTCTGGGAATGCAAGATTGGCATGATATCCACAAATCCACAAATCTGACAGACAACATAAACAAAATATAGGCTAAAAATTGCATGATCATGGTAGCTCAGTTGGTTGAAGTGTGAAAATTTTAAAAAAAAGTCACACTTTCCTATCAATAGATGAAGAAAAAGCATTTGATAAAATCTAACACCCATGTATGATTAAAAATCTCAGCAAAGTCGGAACACAGGCAATATACCTCAAGATAACAACAGCCATATATGACAAAACCACAATCAATATCATATTAAATAGGCAAAAACTATAAACTTGTCTCTTAAGATGAGGAACAAGACAAAGATGTCTACTTTCACCACTCTTATTCAACATAGTATTGGAAGTCCTAGCGATGGCAATCAGACAAGGTGGCATACAAATTGGGAAGTAAGAGGTAAAACTCTCATTATTTGTAGATGACATAGTATTGTACATAAAGAGCTCTAAATGTCCCACCAAAAAAAAAAAAAACCTACTAGAACTGATAAATAAATTCAGTAAAGTAGCAGGATACAAAATTAATATCTAGAAATCAGCTGCATTTTTATACACCAATAATGAACTATTGGAAAACAATCCCATTCACAATTGCTTCAAAAATACCTAGGAATAGCCCTGGCTGGTGTGGCTCAGTGGATTGAGTGCCATCCTGTGAACCATAGGGTCACTGATTCAATTCCCAGTCAGGGCACAAGCCTGGGTTGCCAGCCAGGCCAGGTCCCCAGTAGGGAGTGTGTGAGAGGCAACCACACTTTGATGTTTCTCCCCCTCTCTTTCAGAGAAGTTTTTTCCTTCTTCTCTAAAATAAATAAATAAAATATTTTTTAAAAAACCTATGAATAAATTTAACCAAGGATGTAAAAGGCCTGTACTCAGAAAATTATAAGACATTGAAAAAGAAATTGAAGATACAAATAAGTGGGTGCATATACTGCGTTCATGGATAGGAAGAATTAAACATAATTAAAATGCCCACATTACCCGAAGCAATTTAGAGATTCAAAGCAATTCCTATCAAGATATCAATAGTGTATTTCACAGAACTAGAACAAATATTCCAAATATTTATATGGAACCACAAAAGACCCTGAATAGCCACAGTGATCTTAAGAAAGAAGACCAAAGTTGAGAAGATCATGCTACCTGACATCAAACTATACTACAAGGTTATAGTAATCAAAAGAGCAAGGCAGTGGCATAAAAACAACATAGAGATCAGTGGAACAGAATAGAGAGCCCAGAAATATGCATAAACCCATACTTTTTTGGTCAATTAACATTTGACAAAAGAGACAAGAACATATAATGGAGTAAAGACAGTTTATTCAATAAATGATATTGGAAAACTTGGACAGATTTGTGCAAAAAATGAAACTAGGCCACCTTCTTACACAACAACAAGAATAAACTCAAAATGAATTAAAGACTTAAATTTAAGACTCAATGCCATACAAACCCTAGATGAAAACATAGGCAGTAAAATCTTGGACATTCCTCATAGCAATATTTTTCCTAATATATCTGCTCTGGCAATGGAAATGAAAAAAAATAAACAAATGGGACTACATCAAACTAAAATCTTTTGTACACAGCAATGGAATCCATCAGCAAAATGAAAAGTACAACCCACTGAATGGGAGAACATGTTCACCAATGACACATCTGATAATTGGTTAATATCCAAAATTTATAAAGAACTTACATAACTCAATACCAAAAACCCCCCAAATAACTCAATTAAAAAGTGGGCAAAAGACCTGAATAGACACTTCTTCAAAGAGGACACACAGATGGCCAATAGACATATGAAAAGGTGCTCAATGTCACTAATCATTAGAGAAATGCAAATTAAAATCACAATGAAATATCACCTCACAACTGTCAGAAAAGCTATCATCAATAAATCAATAAACAAGTGTTGACAAGGATCCGGTGAAAAGGGACCCCTCATGCACTGTTGATGGGAATGCAGATTAGTACAACTACTATGGAAAACGGTATGGAACTTTCTGAAAAAATTAAAACTGGAACTGCCTTATGACCCAGAGATTCTACTTCTCAGAATACATCCAAAGAAACCAAAAACACTAATTTGAAAGAATATATGCACACGTATGTTTATTGCACCATTTACAATAGCCAAGATTTGGAAGCAGCCCAAGTGCCTATCAGTAGATGAATGAATAAAAAAGTTGTGGTACATTTATGCAATGGAATACTACTCAGCCATAAAAAGAAGAAAATATTACCTTTTGCAACAGCATGGATGGAACTGGAAAGTATTATGCTAAGTGAAACAAGGCAGTCAGAGAAAAGACAAATACCATATGATTTCACTTACATGTGGAATCTAATGAACAAAATAAACAAACAAACAAAATAGAAACAGACTCAGATATAGAGAACAGACTAATAGACGTCAAAGAGGAGAGGTATTGGAAGGCTGGGTGCAAAAGGTAAAGGGATTAAGGTTAAAAAAAAACACTGAACTCATAGACAGAGACTACAGTACAGTGATTATAAGAGGGAAAGAGGGATGAGGAGAGGTAGAATGGGGTAACCCAGAGATAAACGGTGATGGAAGAAGAGTTTACTTTGGGTGGTGAATACACAATACAATTTACAGATGATGTATTATAGAATTGTATACTTGAAACCTATATAATTTTGTTAACCAATGTCACTCCAATAATTCAATAAAATTAAAAATAAATTATTTTAAAGATTTTTATTGTTTAATTTTTAGAGGGGAAAGGAGGGAGAAAGAGAGGGAGAGAAACATCTGTGCAAGAGAGATACATTCATCAGTTGCCTCTCGTACGTGCCCTGACCAGGCACCAGACCCGCAACCCAGGCATGTGCCCTGACCAGGAATTGAACTGGTGACCTTCCACTTTGTGGGACAATGCCCAACTATTGAGCCACCCTGGTCAAGGCAATAAATACATTTTTAAAAAATTTCATCTGATGCCAGAGTAGAAATACTTCATAATGTATACCTGACAATATTCCAAAATTTCTATGGACCAGTAATCTGTTTCATCTCATTCTATTTTCCCAATGCAAGTGTTTATTGTGGTTATCATGCCATATATATTTATTTTGGGTGGAAAATGTTATACTTCAAGCTGGATGCAGTAACTGACTGAGACTGGATTGTCTCTTTAGTGAAAGTTGAGAAGAGCATATAATTTGGGGTGACAGAAGGGTTAGTCTCTGGCAAAAGGGTTGGTCTGAGCTTGACACTCAATAAAGATGTGTGCTCGGCTATAGTGTAGAGTTGCCGGGCCAGGGGCTACCTTTGCCACCATGTTGCTTCAAGGTGGGTCCATGTGACTAGTCCTCTCTAACACTGTGATTGTAGAAATGATGTATATCACTTTCCACTTTTTCTTTTTCCATCACTCATCTCACAAAAAGAGAAGTCTGAGGCACTATGGGTTGTTGGAGCTACAAGATAAAAAGATTCTGAGTCCCGCCCTGGCTGGTGTGGCTCAGTGGACTGAGTGCCGACCTGTGAACCAAAGGGTTGCTGGTTCAATTCCCGGTCAGGGCACATGCCTGGGTTGCGGGCCGGGTCCCCAGTGGGGGGCGTGTGAGAAGCAACCACACATTCATGTTTCCCTCTTTCTCCCTCCCTTCCTCTCTGTCTAAAAATACATAAATAAAATCTTTAGAAACAAAAAAGATTCTGAGTCCAAAATCACTGTTTGGAGGACTGCCTGCCAATGTATTAGGTAAGGACAAACTTGGATTGAACTAAGCTGCTGAGATTGGGGCTTCTTTTACTAGAGTTTTCCTAACTAATACAGACTCCAGATTGAAAATTCCTAAAGTGTAAAACCTAGGTGCCTAGGTATGTTCTTTAAGCGCCATTTTTTCACTTAAAGAAATCAGGACTCCTTGAAGAAATGGCTGATTCAAGATCTGAGGCAGAGAAATATAAGATAAGCCTGAAACAAACTGGTATCTCAGATTACATATATCAAATGTGTTTAAGTCTATGAATTATAAGAATACTAAAGAAAAACACACAAACATTATCTACTTTTGGAGAATGCCGGGGGGAACCAACTCATCTGAAAACTACTAAATAAGGGAAAAGAATCAAATATTAATCCTGTCATTGCTATAGAAACTACACCTCAAAGTAACCACACTATTTATAAAGAAAAGTTTTTCTATGAAGAAATATTCTAGCAAATAAGTTAAGAAGGAATGACAGAACTAGAATATCTTTTTTTGCAATCCCTAATGAAATGATGGGTCAAAGCAATGATCATCCACGGTGGCTAAAACCCAAGGAGGGTAGGATTGAGGGTGGGAGGTGGGAGTGGGTGGGGCAGAGGAAAAAGTTGGCAGGAAAATGGAGACAACTGTACTTGAACAGCAATAAAAAAAAAGAAAAGTGAATGGAGAATGTTACAATGGGTGGAAGGTCCAGGCTGATGACACATGAACATACTTCAACATTAACATTAAAGAAAAGAAAGAGAGCCAGACTTATATGTTCCACATGATAATATACCATAGCACCTAGGACATACTCTTACAAAAAGAAAGACAGGAAAAAGAAGAGAAGGAGAACACCTGATTCAACTATCATTTTATTAAAAATGCAGGGGTTAGAGGCACATGATAACCAACATCACAGGAATGCAATCAGAAAAATCCAGAGTGTGAGAAACTACAGAACAAATAACCTGGTTATCCCAACAAATGTGTTACAAGGGGAGCAAATGGAAAGGAGGAAGCCTATAAATTAATCCTCTCAACCAAATGCAATATATACATCTTGATTATATTCTGATCCAAACAAGCTTACTATTAAAAAATGACAACTGTGGAAATATGAACATTGACTGGGTGTTTGAAAATATTAAAATTTTTCAATTTTAGGTACGACATGGCATTTTATTGAAGATCCTAAAATTACTGGCTGATTGTCAGTGATGCTGTATTGGTGCTTCCAGGTAATTGGGGATAGAGTTATAGATGAAAAAGAAATTAGTCATTAGTAAATTATTACTGATGCTGTGGGTACATCAAGGTTCATCATCCTGTTCTCTCTAATTTTGCATACATATGAATTTTTATTAAAGAAATTTCAGGCAAAATAAAAATATAATATTAACCTCACATGAATCCTTAACAAGTCTAACCCCAAAATTCAAATGCCTAATAAATTAAATGTTTATGTTTCTTCGATGTGTAATAGCATCACATGATTGTGGTCTGCGTGACTGTTAAAATAAACTAAGTTATTAAAAGACATTTTTTTAATGTTTCAGGTGGCACATTGATCTGGACCATTAACTGTATGGATAGCAACTGAAGTCAGTCCCAGACAACTGTGGCATGAAGCATGATACCACTCTGGCAACAGATGGTACGAAGGAAGAGAGTGCCTGTATCTCCATACAACTGCCTTCGTTCCAGAGTAGACCATGTAACTGCTTTCAAGGAAGAAGACAGACTGGCAGTACCATTCAGAAAAGAAGAAAATCCTGTAATGTCTCTCTTTTGACAAATATCATATTCTAACTAAAATGTCTCAGATTTCACTGACAATTATGGATAATTTACCACCCTCATTTTTTTAAATTTACTGTTTTCACCAGCTTCCTTTCAGCATCTCTAAATAGCTGCTGATTTTCCTTCCAATTAACAACTGAAGATATAACTCTCCTTTAAATTTCCACAATTTAGTTCTTCCCTAACAATTGTTAACTGCTACCTGGATTTCTGAAAATAGTCAATCTGGTCTTTAATCCACAAACTTGGATGTTTACCCTGAATGAACTTTATAAAAAGCACATATTGAAAATGTACTTTGGATAACTTCAATTTATTCTTTCTCTCTCCATATTTCTCCTTCCAGGTGAGGAACTAAGCATAGTCCAAAGCTGTTGACGGAAAATTCATGGCTTACTCTTGGAATGCAGTAACACAATTTAGCCTTGCCCCATCCACTACAGTAGCCATTAGCCACATGTGGCGACTGTGCACTTGAACTGTGATGAGTGTGAACAGAGATGTGCTGTGAGGGTAAAATACATATGGGACTCCAAATGCTTAGTGTGAAAAAAAGGTGTGCTATTCCTCATCAATAATTATTTATATGTATGATATGTTAAAACATTATTTTAAATATTAGATTAAATGGAATACATTATTAAAATTAATTTCATCTTATTCAATTTACTTCTTATGAAGCTACTACAAAAATTTTGAATTATATATGTGACATGTGTGGCTTACTCACTATCTTTTGATTGAACAATACTGATTTAGTGTTGGAAAAATTTTATACAGGCCAAATTTCAGTGCATTGAGGAAGTTAGGACAGGAGGGAACCCAGATTTTTCAAAAAGGAACAACTTTATGTGTCCAGTGTTTTACCAACAAAGCTCCCACTACTTTGTATCTTCTGACAATGGCCGGCTAGCAACCTGAGGGCAGGGATGGCATGTCATGTAACATCATCATGGTGCCTTGCTCACAGTAGGTTTTTAAGAAATATATGCTGGACAAAGATACTTTTAAGGACATGAGCAGCAAAGACAATCTAATATGGAAGATAAAAGCATTTACATCTGGTATTATTTAGTCTTTGTTTCTGTAATTTAAAATTTATAAGCTCTTAAAATATATTAGCTAATGCTACTTAATTCTCTGTGTTACAATTTTTTCTGATTACATCCATATCACAAGCCTCTAAGACATGCACTATTTCCTCAGTTTTACAGATGAGGAAACAGGGTTTAGAGACATTGAATGACTTCTCTAAGGTCACATGACTAGTAAGCAACAGAACTGGTGTTCAAAGCCAGTCTGGCCGAGTTCTCAGCCACATGCAATACTGCCTCTCAAATCTAAGGTTCTAGAGAATGCTAATAATAAGTGAGTCAAAGCAATAATAAATCATTATTGTATAGAGGCAACTCAAACAATGAATAAAGAGCAAGGCACTTTTCATCTCCTTTGGTTTCTTATGCATTTGCTAGGAATGGAAAGCACCACCTCCTCAGGAGATAATAGCCATCAACCTATTTAGAAGAGGGAAGGAAAGATTAAGTCTATAATTCCCAGCCTGTTCTAGGACAGACTGAAAGTAGATTCCATGTGAAGAACTGCGTGAAAAGAATACTGGCCTAGATAAATGAAAATGTTGGTCAATTCACACAAATAATTGGGAATTGAGCAGTTCACATAATGATTTTATTTTCTTGTATATTTGAAGACCAACTTTAAAGTGATGAACAACATTAATCAAGTTACACATATCTTCAGTGACATCATAAACACAGTTCATGAAATCCTGTCTAGCTTTTCTCAAAGGACTCTGTGGCCATTTAGCAGACATGCGCACTGCAGGGAGGAAAATCCTGGGCACTGGCTCTGAGCGAAAACTAATTCTGGGCACACAACGCTGCAGTCCAGCAGTTTCTGGAGGTCAAATTGTAAGTGAGTTTTTGACCCAGTCTACTTCACATTGAGCCCAGGGACACCTCAAACCCATGCTGTGGTTATTTCCACAGTTCTCAAGTGCAGAGTTAGAGATAATCCTATAAAAAAATCCCACTGAACCAGGAGATAAGGGTTATTTTGGTAGGACCAGCCAACTGGAAGCCTTTGAGCTTCTTTCTTTGTGATCAAAGTTATAATCAAAGTAATATAACATCCCAGAAGGAATGTCAGAGGTTAACAATAGCATAGAAGACTTGAGACATTCATACATGGTAACTCCTAATATGAGCAGAGAACAAATGGATCTTGAAGAAAAACAGCAGATTATTGTACGTTTAATCAGGTGGTGAACAGACTTCTACCTGTCATTCCAGACATGGTCAGCTTACAAGAACAAGGTGATTCAGCCCTTGGGACCCCCTATGCAACCACTGACTGTGCAAATGCTGGATTCTACAGAGCAGAATCCCCAGAAGCAGTCTGCTTTACCTAGTAAGGATGCTCTAACACCTTCTTCAGTATCTTGCCTTAGGATTACATCTACTCTTTGGCCATGTTCCAGCACTTAGTCTGCAGGAACTCTGACCATCTTGCAAAGCTACAGGATATCACAGCAGTTAAGGAGATTGCTGACATCACACTGAGAGTTCCTGAAGACCCAGCAGTTATCCTAGATGCCTGTGGGCCAGAGAGCAAGAGATACAAAACACAGGGGCAGCAGCATGTTATTCACAGAATGGTGATAGGGTTTAGTGTCCAGCAGTGATCATAGCCAATTCCATTAGTAAAGTCCTCATCAGACATTTCCTGTAGCATGGCTTTGGGCTATGTTTCTCTGCTTGCCCCACATTCTTCTACTTCCGCCTTAACTCCAAGCTTTGTTCTCCAGGCTTCCATTCAATTCTGCAAGCTGTCTGATAGTCTTTGAGAGATTCTTCTTCTGTTTAAGTTAGCTAGAAGCAGTTTCTTGTTTGCAAACAAGAACAATATACTACATGATTTTAAGTTTTACAATGTATAGGGCTCTGAACTAAAGGAAAGCCCAAAGATTACTGTGCATTCTGGTGCCTCAGTACACACCGTATTCCGTCCACATGCAAAGGGAGGCAGAGAGGTTGGAGAGCAGCCAAGTGAATAAATGAGTGGCCCTAAATTTGTACTAACTACTTGAAGACAGATAGGAGTTTGAGTGTTCCTCTCAAACACTCCTTCCTACAGTTCTGGTAGGCTCTCAAGGCCATTGACTGCCTACATGCTCCAAGAAGCTATAGCTTAAGGTAACACTCTACAACTAATCCAGGGAAAATTCTCCCCAAAGCTCTTTCCAAGGCATAGGTCCTGGTGGAGAGAAGGGGCAGAAAGAAAATGAGGGGCCCTTTTCCCTTTGCTTTCCTCTGCTTGGAAACCACTTAGCATTTCTGTTAGTCAAGCAGTAAGACTGACCCCTATGCCTTTGCTAAAATCAGCACTACATAGATATCTCCAAAGTTGCCAAGGGCCACAGCAGTGCCTAGCAAGACAACTGATACTTATGTAAACACAACAATTAATCCTAGGGAGTTTTATGCACCTATTAATTAACTTTCACCATTATAGTTATGCCCGAACCTAAGGAATTGATGACAACATTTTCTTACCCCATTAAAACACTTTCTGCCTATCCTGCGGCCTAGAAGTGGGGAAAAACAAGACAAAACAAAACAAAAAAACAAAACATGTTTTAATCAAAGCATATGAATCATTGCCTTATGTAAAATGTCATTCCTCCATTTCTTTCCCAGGATGTCTTGCCTTGATCTTCGAGAACTCACTGCAGAAAGAATCAAGAGTTTGAGGGTATGGCAGAAGCAGGTGTGAAATGCAGTTCTAGGGGAAATAGCGACTGCATGTTTTTTTCGTGTAGCAAATAAAATTCTTTAATCCATAGTCCGGAAAAGGAAAATGATATACAAATCATAACTTTTAGGTTTCTGTTGCTTTCGGGCATCTCAGTATTTACACAAGATATGTATCCATTTTCTTCAGGTTCTTTAAGTCTGGCAGGCCAAATTTGGTTTTTCTACCAGAAAATTATGTATGTCCTAAAGATAATTTTCATAAAATTATTTTAAGAAAAATACTTTTGTTCAAAGGAACTGTGGTGAATTTCAGGTTTTCCTCACTCGTTTTATAATCCCTTTATTTTTCTGCTGACATAAAACCTAGACACTGAAAAAAATGAAGATGTCTATATGGATTTCTGTGAGCAAAGTGCCTGTAACCTTTAACTCAAAAGCTATTACAGTGGAAGCACTTGCTTATACATTATAGATAGATGACCTGGGACCAACAGCTGTTTTCCACGTGCTCTAAAAAACAAATTTGGATAAGTCATTTGTAGATAATGGTCCCATTGGGGCTTTCTTCCCTACATCCTGGCATGGGGTGAATAATTAATATCCACAGAGGAGATTATGGAGCACGAGAAAAATCTAAAATAAACAGTGTCTTCTCCCCTCTCTCTCCCTAACCTGTCCATCTACCTACAAGAAAGCTTTCAACCTCCCTTTCTGTCTCTTTCCCTGTAATCCTCTCAATCCTTCTAAGGAAGACAGTTAAAACAGGAGCATACGGCCATGGAAAGACTATACAATCTAAGGCTAACTCCTGAAGTACCGCTTTCACGTCTATCACACTAGGCAACACTTAATAATTCAATGTATTCTGCTTGGCTCTTTTGATGCTTTCTTTAAAAATACATCTATTTGTCAGTTAAGACTAACTTCTAAGAGATGGGATCACAACATGTATCTGATTTTCTTCAGTATCTTTTTTTGAAACATTTGGTCAGTCATTTGTTATCGCACATTTTGGAATATTATTATAAAACAGTGTTAATTAACTTAATCATGGTCATCCTTTCTGCGTCTTACCTACAAGGATAAAGATACGTACCTCTTCTGACTACAGATATAAATCTATAAAAGTAATATGTAAACAACACAAAATTTCTTACAGATCTTTGACATTGTGTGGCCTGTATTATATCTGCAGAAAATTTATATTCACAGCAAGCTTATTTTTATCCCAGGTATACCTTTGTTTGGACTAGGAGGGCATAGCAATAGGCTCACTATGATGAGGTCTTAAAAGCTTACAGGGTAAGTCCTTGATTTTGCCTGAGAAAAACATGCTCTCTGGCTTCTCTACAATCATCTTACAAGGGATGATAATTGCTCTTTTTAGGTAATCATTTCAATCATGGGCTGATTCTGGCTTAATAGCATCCTTTAGATTGTTACTACCTCCAACGAGGTAAGGACCCACTGGAATCTCTGGTGTCTGAAGGACTAGAACATTCATCCTAAAGAAAGAAAGCAAATGTTTGGACCTTGATATTAAGCATAGGGGCTGTCAACTCAAATCCTTGGAAGATCAATTTTTTTTAAATGGCAGGTGAAAGAGCTCCATATTTCCCCCAAGATATTGCCAAGAAGAAAGTCAAAGAACCTAAAGGTACTGAGTGAGGATAGATTGACAGTTCGTGCTGAATCTTTTCTTTCCACATAATTCTCCAGCATGAGGTTCTTAGCCTTTTTAATATTCCTAACAGCATGCTTGCAATATAACATACAGCATCCCTGCTATGAGGCTCAGTGAGGAAAAGAAGAGAAATTTGAGAGAAATACATGGATTTTACCCAACATGAATAAGACCATAATGCAAATAAGAATATAACACTTCTGGGGCTGTCAGTTTTGCACATGTGAATTCGTCCTACATACTGTGTGTTCTCTTAATAATGAGATAGTGTGAAAATGTTCAGAAGGAAAAACAATGCCTGAAATAGATCTTTAACAGGCTGTGAAATGGCTGAACACTTGATCACCCAACATAATGAAACACCAAAACTGAAATTAAAATCTGCCCCCCAAATCCATTGTTATGGTCATTAATAAAAACAATATTTTATATGTCAAAAATGCTTGTTCTAATCAAACATGGAAACAGACCCTTTCACAGTAATTAGCTTACTGTGGGAACGAAACTCATATTTTCATATTGTGGCAAAAATAATTTTCCAGATTATCTAATCCAAACCTGATAGGGTTTTAGGACAAAATGATGAGAGGT
Source organism: Macrotus californicus (assembly GCA_007922815.1). Classification (NCBI taxonomy): domain Eukaryota; kingdom Metazoa; phylum Chordata; class Mammalia; order Chiroptera; family Phyllostomidae; genus Macrotus; species Macrotus californicus. Next base: position 2,457 of record VMDR010013879.1, on the reverse strand, counting down.
ACCCACAGACTTTTCTATTAGATGCTCTAATTGGTCTTAATATAAAGTCAACAGGATACGGAACACGTTTCACTTTAATCTGATCCAATATACAAAATACAACACTTTTAAAACCAGTGAATTATAGAAAGACTGTTTTAAAAAAGGAATCCATATCATATATAAGAATTCACTCTAAATATGCAATTCTTCCTTTAAAAACTAAAACTATTTAAATGTGTTTCAGGAGATAGCATAGGAAGAACTCTTGAGACTACCCGGTGGCTAGCATTCTGGTTGCCAGGCAACACCTTTTCACACTTAGGTAGCAGCTAGGAATGAACGACCAGAGGGGAAATAAAGGCAGGGCTCTCACCATTGCAGTCCTAATGAAGAACTTAATACAGGAGGCTAAAAGCAAAGGCACCCATTGACCCAGTTGTCCTGAGCCTGGTTCAATGAGGCTGCCAGGCATTCCAAACAACATAGGGCAGAAGGCGGGGAGCCCTTGAAAGTCTGTGTGTATCACCTCCACTAGCTGGGAACAGGAAAACCTTGAGGCTGTGTATTTATCCAAGGCCTGGAAGGGAGAAGGGGAGAGGGACTACAGTGTCCAAAGAAAAACCCATAAAACAACTTTGGTTAATTATCTGCCTCCCGTCACGTATGCAAAATGAACAAATAAAGTCTGGAGCAAGATAAGGATTTGGGTTAACAGACCTCCATCCATACCTACATTTGGGCACCCCATCAATCAATATGTAACTCCTTCACCCCCATCCCACTAACTGTATAAATCCTCAGAACAAAAGACTTGTTCTCGTGGCTCTTGGGCTCTCGACTCTTTTGCCCTCCAAGGGCTTGGGGTCCCTGGCCAGCCAGCCTCTGGCTGGTGGGGGAGGGCCTCTGGCCACTAGGCCCTTGGCAACACTCTTTTGGCCATCCAGGTGGTAGTCGCCAGGCCTCTGGCCACCCATGCTCTTGCCACCCTTGCTTTTGCTCTCCCATTAGAACTTCGCACTAATAAACTTGGCTTGCACACTAACAGGCTTGCTGATCTGCAATTCTTTACTGCATTGGCTAGAAGAACCAGGGCTTCTCCAGTCACTAACGCATTCTTTAAAAACCTACCACTAAAATGAGCCCCCAAATGTAAGGTAATAGAATCATTAAATCAACTGTTCATTTAGAGTCCTAGTAGACCAGGAGACTGGAAGCCCAAAGCGTAAGTAAGATATATAAGAAATCAAATTTTTTAAACAAGAAAATTATAAAAAAAGACTATTTACATTAAAACTTGACTCCATATCCCATGAAAGGATTCACTCTGAAAATGGAATTTTGCTGATTAAAAACATACAGCTGTTTAGAACATGTCCATTTAACACTGTGAGCATCCCCTCCAGTAAAGTGGACCTCCAAATGCTGGAAAATAGAAATATTAAAACAACTGTCTTTTTACAGGTTTCCAGACCAGGAGACTGGAACCCAAAAACTCACCTCAGAGATGTCTGTCAACATTTATCCAGAGAAATCCTTGTGAATTATTTCTCCTACCAAAGATGCTCTTTCTCCTTCTGATTATTTTGCAGTCAGATCAGGAATTGCAAATGAGATATGACGTGAATAAAACAAACTGCCAAGTGTCATTATGTGAATATAGGTTATGTGATTATGTTACCTTGTTTAATGGATTCAAATGCACATCAGTAATGTGTACAGTGCCAGTGTACAGATACGTTGTCCATCCCTGTGGTTATATTGGTTCAGCAGCCTCTCTGTTCAAGGCACTTTGTGAGCTGCCTAGTGACCAGGAAAGTGACAGGTACAATCCCTGGCTATAATAGAAGAGCCACAATGGATGCTGTCATTCCCACCTCCACTGCTTTCCACCCGTTTAACTTCTATGCCACCCTTGAAGAATCCACGTAAATGCCAAAGTCCATGGAATTTCCCATGACTGAACCCTGCCCTAGTGTCTGCTCGCCTAGCGTGTTGTATTCATTCCTGGGCACGCACAGAAAGAATTCAAGACAGGACATGAGCGGGATTTTTATCCCACAACTAGACCGAAATTCCTTAGAAAAGGACTGCTTCATTGTCATCTTTAAATCTGTCACGCTGCTTTCTACAGAGCTCCTCTTTGTTCAAGTAAATTTAATCAAAGGATCAACATAATTCATAATGGCACCTTCCGGTTTGCACTGCTTTGAGAATAGTCTCCTTGGGCTATAGGAACCACTATTCTTTCTAAAGAATAACAAAAATAAAATATCGAAACATTCCTTATAAGGACTGAGGCAATGTTAAAAATTTTTCTTTATTTTCATAATCCCTAAAGTATAATTTAAAGTGGTTCACAAAGCTTGGTTCCTGTCTCCAGACTTTACTTACTGAAATACTCCTAAAGCTTTCAGTAAGATGGTACTGAAGAATATTCAACATGTAAGAGTTAATTATATTCCAAATAATAAATGG
>VMDR010013878.1:0-24329 GCA_007922815.1 Macrotus californicus | reverse complement strand
CCTCCACCAGAAATCTTTCTCTTTACTTTGTTCTGTTTCTATCTGACAGACTACAAAACTGAGAAACATGAAATTGCTGAACATACCAATCCTAGAAGTCTGAAATCTTTTTGGGTTTTATTACACCTATGGTATCACACAGGAATGTGAATCTTCTTTTGTCTTTGCCTGGAAAGCTGCAGATATATGCTTTCTGTCATTTTCTTTAGAAAAATTAGGAAGAAATGGAACATAGCTCAGGCAATTTTATATATAGGAGTTAGGGCTTAGTACTGGATCCTAGCTTTATCCTGCATGTGGGGGTGAGGGTGCAGCTGGTAGCAGACTGGCCGAAGTCTGTAGGCAAGGCCTTCACCCATCTTCCTGAGGAAGGGAGAGGACACTGTACCACGTGATTCTGAGTACAACTCTGTTGGAGCTGTAGGATTTAATCATGGCTAAAAATGGCCATATTTCTCAAAAAGGAAGCAAAGCCTAGTGCTTGTCAGGTAGAAGCTGACTAGGAGTCATGATTACTTTTCTCTGACCACATTTCACTTTTACTGCTTAGTGAAAACACAGGGCGGAGCAAAAGTAGGTTCACAGTTGTGAATGTATGAAACACAGTTTATTCTTATACTATTATTTGTCAATTACTGTATTGTTTTCCATATGAACAACCGTGTACCTACTTTTTCCCCACCCTCTATACCCCACATTGGTAATAGCAAAGTATTTTCATTAAGTGCTTTCATTTGTAAAATAAGACTTTTTTTTTCCCATCAAACCTGTGATACATTTTTTCACTTTTAAGTTTGCATATTGGAAAAAACAGGCCCAGAGATTAGTATTTCCTTGGTGGATGGACTTACATAGTCAAAAATTAGTTCTAATCTCCTGTTTCCAACTTTCTCCTGTCCCCTTTTCTCTCTCAACTCAGAATTAATGGCTGATGCACTCAGGATCAGACTTACGGTCATGTTTACAGGGCCACCTTAAACATTGTCCAGGGAACTTGGAAATTTGTAGACTGTTTATAACTAGAGGCAGCTTTTCTCCAAATCAGAAAATTGCAAATAATGAAAATCTACTCAAGAGTTATTTAGAATCAAAATAAGATGTTAGTCATACTTAATGAAAACATTTGTGAAATGTTCTTATTGGAACCTCAGATATTGGTGAAAAACTGTTGAGCCTTACCTCTTAGCAGGCTAAAAATGGAGAAAGCTTGCCTTTCTTTCAAGTTTCAGGATGAGAATGGAGAAGAAAACGGGCTGAATATGGCTGGAAAATTCTTGGGTAGTCTAACGTTCACTTGTATATTTTCAGTTCTGTCTCTCCCTAGAGTTTAAAGGTTGGGTAAAAAGTCTCAGGTTTAGAAATCTGAATTGATTTCCATTGTTGTAGCTGCTCAGTCTGAAAACCTTAGAATCTTCCCTGAATGTTCTCTTCCTCTTGCACCCTACCTCAGATTTGTCACCAAACCCTGATCTTTTACCTTCAAAATATGTCCACACACCATCATTTCTCACCGCCTCCTCTGCGAACATCCACCCTGCCACCATCTCTTTCACCTGGAGGAGTCTAGCAGCCTTCAAGGTGGTCTGCCTGTTTCCCCACTCATTCCCTTGAGACTATTTTAAACACCTTGGATAGAAGTCCGGTAAAATGTCAGTCAGGTCATGTTACTCCTCCATTTAAAACTCACCAGTGGCTTCCTATCTCACTCAGCAACTCCCACCTCACCAAGTCCTTTCAGTGGTGGACAGGGCCCTATAATCGGCCTCTGTCAACTCTGCAGCTCCACCTCCTACTACATTCCCCCACTCACTGTACCCTAGCCATTCTGATCACTTGCTATATATCTTCTCTCCACAGCCTAGAGAATAGTGGCTGGCACGTAGTAGGTGCTCAATACATTTTGGATAAATAAATGGTAACTGAGGTATATTCTGGGCTTATACTGTCTTCTGAAATCCAAAGAAATTTTGGTTTAAATCTTCCCTTTTGTGATTAGCTCCTATGTCTTGTGAATTCTGGGAAACTTACATTCTTTTAGTTTCCACAGTCTCTGAAGTCTTCATTTCCACTCTGCATTCTGCTTGTCTACATGAGGTCCCTTCCTCTGCATCCTATTGTCCTGGTGGGAGGATGGGCAAAATTTAGGTCCTTCACTCTCCCGAGTTCTCTGTGTAGTTGGCTTTGTTAAAGATTTGAAATAACGAAGGAGATGATGACGCCTAAAATTAAATTGCAGGTCAACACCTAAATTTAAATTTTAGGTATCTATTGTCCTGAAGTTACTAATTTCTGCACTGGGAACTTACGTTCATTTTAACTACTCAAGCTTTAACCTCCCTGCATTTTCTCGATCCTACTTTCTCTCATTGCTGAGGTACTGTGTTCCATTTTAGGACCTCTGACTATTGGGACAATCTTTCCTTATTCAGCCAAAATCCATCTCATATAATTTTTACCCATTTGTAGATGAAATTAGCTTTTATAATCTTTGAGGTCCGTTTTGAGCAAATAATATTTCCTTTCCACTGTGACTCTGTCTTCTAGGGTTCTATGAAGGTACAAAAGCCTAGATACACTTGACTGACATAGTTCTTTATTAGAAATAAAAACGTTCTTCCATATAGAAAGTAGTATTTCTTTTGAAAAACATATACTTTATATTGATTAGACTTAAAATATAAGCTCATTGACCACATGACAGCCTGCAGTTTTTGATACACATCAACTTTTTCAAAACACTTTCATAACTGATCTTTTGATATAGTGAAAACTTTGACTAGTTTCCAATTGCATGTATGTTAGGAAATATAAAATATTATATATATTTGAATTTATGCTTTATTGCTAAAACTAGAAAAGTTACAAATAAGCTACATAAAATACCACATTTTGTTGGCAGACACTTTTTGTGAAGCTTAATGTACAGTTACTGCAGAGCCTACATAAGACTGGCCTTCCCTGGTGGGCCCAGCTACTCATTCAGGTACATCTTGTAGAGAAACTCAGGTAAAAGAGTCTAGGCAGATTCACTCCAGTTCTTGGCATTCAGCAACAGTGATGATTAATGGCCTGCAACGGTAATTGGCTCTCGGTCACAGATGCCTCAGACACTCAGGAAATAAGACTATAATGAATGGAAATACCTCAGTAGTTCAACTAGTCCTTACTCACTGAGGGATTAAGGTGACCTGACACGCTAGGATAAGTTTGGTTGCATAAAACTGCATATGCTGCTTTTAGCTCTCCCTTGGATGTCAGTAATGCTTTTCATTAACAAAGTCTTAAAGTTAGGAAGTATGCCAAAGAGAGAACATTATGAAAAAATGCTAACCAAAACATTTGAAGCCAACCTATCTATCGATCTAAGAGAAATAGTTTCTTATTTTCTAAGCAAGTGACATTTGGTAACACGCACCTGCTATGAACAGGCTGTAATGTTACAGTTTGTTGGATTCTAGCCTTATAAAGTCTGTGCTTATGAGAAAACCCATGAAAGTTGAGTCTTGAATCCTCCGAAGCAGCACCAAGCCAAGAATCACTCTGTCCCGTACCATTTTACAGATAGAGTAAATACCTGGTATAGGAAGCATGATTTTTTCCTTATTAAATTTTTTCAGCTTTGCACTGGGTTTGCCCCCTTTCGATTTTAAGGCCCTTGCACTTTCAGCTTTGTCATATAATCTTAAACTTTGCCCATATTTGACCACATCATGTCTTCCCACCTGCTTTTGCTTCAAGGGCTAGTTTTCCACAAGCCCCTACTCTTCTGGTTTCCAACCAGAGATTTCAGATTTATGTAGTCTGGGCATATAGTGTGAGCAAGAGAGCATTCTCTGCACAAGGACCAGTGAGAGAAAGGTTTGGAAGTATGAACATCTTGATTGCTTTGTGAAGGATAGGATGAGTTCTGAGTAGCATACATTGAAGTAGACTCTAAATGTTAAACTGCCAGATTGTAAGGGCCTTGAATGGCACTCAGAAGAGCTTGGCAGTATTTCTCAGCTGAGATTTTCAGGAAGACTAGTGAGACAACCATATCTTCATGTGTTTTAGGAAGATAACTCTTGTGTTAGTGCAAAGGACTTGTGGGGGAGGGAGAAAAGGATTGGAAGAGGCATTGAATGTTTTCATCAGTTCACTACCAAAATCATGGGGAGTTAAATTAGGGAAAGGGCAGTAAGGTGGATGGGAAGGTGGATTTAAGGCAGGGCTTGACAGAACAGAGGTAAGAGAGAAAATGTGAAGATTTAAAACTGACCCTTAGTCTTCTATCTTGTGGGACTGGGAACGATGATCTGTTAGGTGAGGTGTTCAGCACGTGAGGAGTTTGACTTTGTTAGGGAAAGTGGTTAAGGTTTGTATATATTGAGTTCGAAGGACTATTGAGTCATTTTTCTGTTAATTGATGTCTAGGTTAGCAGGTAGAGTTGAGGGGCATGGCCAGAGGTGAAAGACAGAGAAGGTGGTCCTCTCCTTACCAGGAAATGTTTTCTCCATTGTGAGCAAACAGTGCCTCCTCAGAAAACAGGTCCAGGGACAAACATTACAATGAATAAATTTTGAGTGAAATGCTGTGTCTTTTTTTTTTTGAAAACCATTTTCCTTATTTCTTCTTTACAGTTCTCTACCAATTACTTCAAAGAAAAGAAACATAATCCTTAAATATTTGATCATTACTTTTCTCTCCCTAATTTGGAAGATAAATTTGCATACTGGAGAAGAAGAGATTGGGTACTCAACATGATGGTTAAGTAGTCTGGATCTCTAACTTCCAATCTCTCTAAAGCTGGCTTTTTTTCCTTCTTTGTATTATGGTCAACCACTTTTGCAAAGGCTCAGAATTTATCATAGGTCCTTGAACTAAAATTAATTTTATTGTTTTATTAAAAGCCATAGCAACACATTACAAGTGTTTAGTTATATAATATTAGGAAAAAGGTTGGTTTCCAACAAAACGTGTAGCCCTTCTAAAATAGAGAATGCAGTTGAGGTAGTAATGTTAGGTTACAAATACAACCAGTTCTTTGTTAGTAGATTAAGAAACATTTTTGGAATTATGATTATGATTATTATAAGTGAAATGATTTGATGGAAAAGTTTGGCTTCATCATGGCTTTTACTCTAATTGTTCTCTACCTCAAATTGACCAATCTGAAGGTTTCCAGTGGTGATCAGAAGTGGTGTAGTGAAGGTCTAGGAACTTTTGTTCTTCTTGATTTTTTTGTGTTATTATTCTGTGTTTTTCAAAATTCCCAATGTTATTTTTTCCTGAAAAGAATTTTCTATCTCTAAAATGAACCCTTATGAGATTTGACTGAAAAAATAATGTCAGAAATGGTATCTGATTTAATATGATTCTGAATAATTATAGTAGCAATCAACAGTAATAATCACCAACCACTTGCAAATTCCTTGAAGAGAGGGCCTGAGTCTTTGTCAGTGTGTTTATACACATATGTATAACAGAGTCTATGTCCAACTGATGATACTTATGTAAATGTAGATGAGAAAATGAGTGGGAGCTGAATAGTGATTGTATAGACCATATTTTCAGAAACAAAACTACATCAAACTGGTTTCAGGAAACAACACTATTCCTTAAATAGCTCTTCAGCCAATGACTTTCAAAGTTGTTCGGAAGGATGTCACTGGTAAGCTTGTTTCCTATCATTTCAGCCTGAGTAGAACCTATGGCATATCCGATTGGTAGACAAAAGGTAGAGAACACCTTGTTCATTGTTCTTTGCCTTTAGTAGGTGAATCAAACATTCAGAAGACTCACAATGACTTTTCTTTTTTTAGAATTTTTTTGGTGACATTGGTTTGTAAGATCATGTAGTTTTCAAGTGCACACTTCTATGATACGTGGTCTGCACTGTGTGCCCACCACTCAAAGTCAAATCTTCTTCTGTCACCATATATTTGGCCCCTTTTACCCTTTTCTACCTCCCCACCCACCTTTTCTCTGGTAACCACCATACTGTTGTCTGTGTCTATGAGTTTTTGTTTGTTATTTTTGTTTGTTCACACAGTGACTTTTTCTTTTGCATTTTCATCACCATTGACAGTTTCATTGAGCATAATCCACAATCGGTATTTTTTTTCAGGAATATTAATTAGGGCTGTCACATTCCTGTGGGTCTATGACCACCTCAGAGATGCTCTGCTCACAGGAGTCGAATCAGCAAAACCAACTACTTCTGCATTCTAAACGCTTCAGAGCATGTGGGTGGCGGATGCCAGCAGAACACTGTCCTGTGTCGGTCTTTCTCATTTCTCTGTTCTTCATCCTGTGGCTGCCTTGGAGAAAAGCATAAAACTCCCCAGACTTTGTCTAATTGTGTAATCTCAGATGGGCACAAACGGCTCCCCCTCTCCACCTAATGAGTTTGTAATCGAAGGAAAGAGGACCGGCTGTCCTGGTAATTTTTATCCTGTTGGTGCCAGCGCAGATGCTGTTTTCCATCAGATAGGTGTCTAGAGAGGCCTCTCTCTAAGGCACTCCATGGAAACAGACTTGCATTGTTTTCTGAGGACTAGTCAGGCAGCTTGTCTTTCTTTTCCAGGACTTAGGGTACAACACCAAGATTACCTATTACATCTTTTTAAAGGGAAATACCCTCTTTTGAGCAGAGTAAACTTGTTTCTCCAGCCCATTTCTTCCCTTCCTTCACTGCTGTGCCCTTGGACCCACAGCCACACTTGTGTGTTGTACCCCTGCCCACACCCACTGCCTACTGCAGGCCTCAGAATACCAGCCTGACCTCTGGCATGGACTCCTCACTTGTTTCTGATGCAAATCAATTTGATTCAGATGTTAAATCCCTGAATTGTCCATTGGGCATCCAACTCTAGCTCAGCCACTCCCCATGGGCCCCTAAAAGAAGGAAAGTGCTTGGAGGACACTCCAGCAAAGGGCATCTCTTTAACTGGGAGGCTGGGCTTTACTGCACACCCCTTCCCTCCTGGTGAGAGAACATTGAGAGAGTTGGCAGGGCTGCTCTTGCCCTCTCATCTAAGCCTCCACTTCTAAGAGACCTAAGTCCTCAGATTATGATGTGGAACAGTCATATCACTCTGAGGATGCAAGAGGGCATGGAAAGAAAAGCTCATGAGAAGTTCTGTCAGGTGTTCCCAGCCAGGGATGTTTCCCTTGCAAGGAGCAACTCTCTTTGCGCCCGCCACTCAGAGACCACTGCCCAGAGGGAGCAGCCATCCACAAAGGTACAGAGGGACCAGAGGCCAGAAGACTATTTACCCAGAGCTTCCTATCAAGGTTCCTGTATCTTGAGATAATCCACCCCCTTTTTCACTGCCCTCATGTGTCTTTGGGGTCCTTTTTCACCTTGACTACTATTAGAACTTCTGTTTCTTCTTGGTGGTGGATGAAATGAGCAGGTAAAGAAAGAAAAGCATGGGCCCTCCTCCCAGAAGTCAGTCATTCTAATGTTTTTCTGTTTGGCTGTTGGCCCCAGCCTTTGCCATAGGCCTGGCCTCCTGATTCTGGAGTTTTATGACCTCAGTGGATGGGTCTTCACACCATTCCTTGGGCTCGTGGTGCCTGGGTAGGTTCTGGGTCTGTTGCATCCCCTGAGAGCACCTGAGGTGCTCCTGGGCATGTCTGCCTGTTCTCCTATGTTCTTGCTTCAGCTGTGACCCTGCCTTGAAGCAGAGGTGGGGGTTCAGAACACTGCTTCCTGAGGTCCTCCATGGGCAGGACAGGGGTTGGGCAGGTTTCCTCCTGATTTCCTTTCTCATAGCCTGATTTCGTTGCAGTAATTCACAGCACATCAAACTTATTCTTGATTCTGTGCCTTCACACAAGCTGTTCCTCTTCCCTGAAATCCTTTTCTTGTGACTTTCAAATTCAACTCATTCATCAAGGCTTTTGTCATCGTATCTCGAAAGGACTTATGTTCTGAAAATTTAGAGATTCACTTCATGCTTTCCTATACTTGTTTTCAGTGAGACAGTCCCATGTCCTTATACTAATTCCACCTCACTATTTTTTTCTCACACTGGCTAAAGTTATTTTGAGTTGTTTGTAGAGTTCACATAAATACACTTGGCCAACTCTTCCAATCTGTTCAACCTATAATGTAAGTGTCCTTGGGTCCAGCTACTTCTTGAGGATCTGATTAAATTCAATCAAACCTTACTTCCCCAGCCGGTAACAGTTTCGGACTCTCCCTACAATTGCTGAATGTCTGAGGTCACGTTCTCATCACCTAGAGAAGAGCTACTTTGTTTCTTCTGCCTCCCAGTCTGGGCTGGAGTGAGACTTGGCAAACTGTGACCAGGACCCACAGGATGTGTGTGGCCTATTCTCGTCTATGTATGGCCCATGAACGACGAATGGATTTTACATTTTTAGATGGTTGAAAAAAGTTAAAAGAAGAACAATATTTTTTGAAATATGAAAATTATATAGAATTTTATGTCAGTGTCCAAAAATAAAGTTTTATTTGAACAAACACAAGCCACAGCCATTCATTGACATTATGGCCAGAACAATGGCAGCACCCAGCTGTTGTGACACAGACCAAATGACCCTGAAAACCTAAATTTTTGATATTTGGCTGTCTTGGAAGAAAGTTTGCTAGTCTCTGGCCTAGAGGCAAAGACCTCCCAGGAGGTTCACTCCCACTGGCTTTAATAATTTAGTAATTATGTGTGATTTGGGTAGCAGTCACCTATCAGTCATGCTCTGTTATTTTTCTCTTGGCTTCATACCCCATTATTTCTTTTCTTTTTTCTACCTGATCCTCTTTCTATAGCATCTGGCAAATTTTCTCTTTTCTAGCTAACAATGCCCAGTTTCACCTAAAGCAATGTCTTTTGGAGTGTTATCAGTATTCTTAGGGTACATTTATCTCCAATGAGGAAACCTGGTTCCAGCTGTTAAAAAATTGTATTTCCCACCTTCTATACATGTTTAAATGAAATTTGAACAAAAAGTATTGTCTTATTGATGCTATTTGAGCTGCTTTACTCTAATTCTTGTTTTAAGATTTGTTAAAATATTTGAGAAATGACATATCTGATTAGAGTAAAAAAGTGAAATCTGCATATAATGGTTTTTAAGAACCTTGGAGTGTGGAATGGGGTGGAGGGTAGGGGAAGGCAAGGACCTGAGGAGGTTATTGAGGCCCCACGGTAATGATTTACTGGAGACCTCACAACTGGGGAGCTGAGGTGATGGTTCACCAGAGGTCAGCACTTCCTGACCCCCATTATACCACACCAGCTCCCTACCTTCCTTTTAACTTTTCTCCTAGTAAAGAATAATAAAAGCAAACGAACTCTAATTTTCACATATTTAACCTGGTGAAGCAAAATTATACACAACAATCATCATGATGTGATGCTAACTGTAGAAAGTTATGCAGGAGGGAATTACAAATGGATGACTTCAGAAGGCAATAGGGCTCCTGCACACACAGGCGTGCAGACAGAGGGGCCCCTGCTGAGCTCGCTTTGTTCAACAGCACAGCACCAAAGACAAGGAGCCATCCTGGATTGCAAAGCAATAATTATTTTATCTCTTACAATATTCCACTCTTTCTATTTTCCCACCTCATCACTAATTTGAGAAAACTTGATGGCATTTAAGTAGGAAAAAAGAATTTGTATGTAAATGAGGGAACGGACAAAAATTGTTTGTTAAAGTCTGTTGGATTCTAGAAGGCTTCAAGTTTGATTAGGAAGCCATGACTCTACAAAAGCGTTTAAGAATATCTGGAGAAGGTGTTTTCTGTTAAGTGATTTTCATTTAAGAATAATAATGGAATTTTTATTTTAGAATAAAACGAGTTCTGAAGCAGCTTTGTAATAAAAAAGCAACAAGGTGAAAAGTATCTGAAAACTTTGTCTGCCTGAGCCACAGCTTTATAACTGTATATATCAGGGAGTGGAGACATTTCTGCCAGTTGGGGCTTTTTAAAAAAAATCTGACTTTTTATGTACACATATATGATGTGTATATGCATCATATTTACTTTTATGTAATTATAAAAATGAAATTTTTATTACACTCAAAGAGTAAAATTGAGATCTACTTTACATAAATATTTTAGAGCTTTAAAACTATGTAAATCAATGAGTTACATGGTTAAAATAATTCATGTTAATTTTGATTTTTTGAAGGTTGTCACCACTAATTAATTACTAAGAGTATGTGAGGTAACTTGCCATTTTAAATACATTGTAGAATCAGATGCTTATGAAAGAACCCAACAGAGCCTGTCAGTTCAACACTAAAGAAATAGGAAGAAGTACTTCATGTTATCAAATAAGGGAGGCTGTTGGAAGATCAAGGACATTCCAATCTTTCTTGGGTAATTAGGAGAGAGTAGGTGTGGGACAAGAGATAATATTAGCTTCAGCTGATCAGATGGTTACAAATACTTGATAAATGTATTTACACAATTTTTTAGGGTTTTTAAACATCTAAGACTATCAAATTTATCAGTATTTATTTGGCAAACAAAGAGAAGGTGAGAGCACATGTGTGAGGGAATAACCACTGCATGAATTTTCCAGCATTGCGTGGCAAGTTGAGAGAAATTTAACAAAATTAAAAAGGAATAAAATTGAACTCTTCTAAGTACTTTTTTTGCAATGCTGCTGTTGTCGCTCAGCTTGGATCTTGATTTAAGGTCAGATTGCCCAGGTGTCCTCTTGTTTGGGGGGAGAAGAGACTTCTGAATTTGTTCACCGAGGCTTCGACATTGGTACCTCAGAGGGATACCGGAGAGATGCCCTTCCTGAAAGAGATGCTCTCTTGCTTTATTCAATACATTATACCAATTTCGTATACATTCTAGACTTTTTAACATTTTAGATCTGTGTATGTAATCATTTTTCCATTGAGTTTGAGGACTTACTTATGTCACAGATTTTGTAATTACAATTTTGTCCTATTCTCTAGAATGTGACTGTAAATCTCAAGAGTAGCTATTAGCTAAATAAGACTTTTAACAAAATTACAGAGCATGGCACATTATTTTGAGTTGTGGAGGATGTCACTGATATCTTTGTACTCAAAGAAAGCATGGTAGGAAATAGAGCAGGGGCTCTCAACTTGTGTGTGTGTGTGTGTGTGTGTTAGGGACGCTGCAGTCAGTAGAAAAATAGACCCACAAAGAGATCCACGTCTCAGTTCCTGGAATCTGTGCATATGTTATCTTACATGGTAAAGGGGACTTTACAGATGTGATTAAGATTATCCTGGATTATCTGTGGGCACACAATGTCATCGCAAGTTTCCTTATAAGGGAAGAGGGAAGGCTGGATGGTCAGAGAAGGGGATATAGTGATTGAAGCAGATACTAGCATGTTGCTGTTGCTGGTCGGGAGGCATGATCCAAGGAAGGTGGTCATCTCTCAAGCTGGGAAAGCAAGGAAGCATCTCTCCTGTAGCCTCCAGCAGGACCACAACCCTGCTGACATCTTGGTGTTAGCTCAATGACTCCTATTTGGGATGTCTGGCTTCCAGATCTGTACAATAATACATCAGTGGGGTTTTCTAAGCCTCTAAATTTGTAACAGCAGCAATGGAGAACTAATACAGATGCCTTAGGGCCATCTGGGAGTCCCATAAACCTCTTCTCAGGATAATATTTTTAAATGCATAAAATAAAATACATAGGATTGAAAAGGAAATCAATTAAGTTAAAATACTTTTGTCACAGGATTAAACAATTTTGAGATACATAATAGATGTACTTCTGCTTTCATGTACTAATTAACAAGATAAACCATTTAAAATATAGACAAGTTAAAGTTCAATGTTAGCTTTTAATATTTATCAGTGTGAAGGTTAACTACTTATGAACTGTGACTTCTTCGTGTCTCATAAATTATGCTGTCCTATAGAGGATTAAGAATTGAAAATTGAACTGTCTAGATTTGTAAAACTCTAACATTTATGTTTAATCTTCATCCAAGATTAAGTAACAAACAATTATAGATGTAGAACACTGGGAAACAAAATCATTGTTGGGATACCAATATGAAAGCACATGATTTCAGTATTATTAACTGAAGACTATGAGGCAGAAATTATCCAATAGTTGGCCAGCTGTGTTGCATAAGCATCTTATGACAGGGAAGCTGGATGCCATCTACCATGAGTTCTAATTAGGGATGAGCATAAGTAGTATTTTGAGATATCTGAGGTATAGTGTGACATGAAAATATCTATGCTATTTGTGGCAAAATGGCAGGTATCATTAATACTACTTTTCTACATTTATAATAGAATGCAATGCTACTTTTCACTGAGAGTCATTTAAAATAATAAAGATGTATTTTTTTTTCCCAATCCAAGTTCATACATAGGTTCTGGGTTAAGAACCAGGAGCAGAAAAGTGAGTGGTTATGTAGAATAGAGCTATTTGTCTTCTTCCTTTTGCTCTAATTCTAAGGGGAAGGATTGTGTTGTTTATGAACATTAATTACGTTAAAATACAAAAAACCCATGGAGCACATGATGAGTATATTTTACAATGTCCTGCCAGCCCTGGAGGGTGGACCTTTGAGTGTATGTGGTTAAGAAGGCAGAGTTCTCTTCCTTTATTTTTGCCTTCTTTTACTTCCTAATCAAAGTGTTCCTTTTTTTAGGCAGCAAGCAATTTTTGGTTATGTTTTGATAACGAGAAAATCACTGTATTTTGCCATGTGTAATGTGCTCCCATATATAATGCTCACCCACGTTTTTGGCTCAAACTTTCAGGAAAAATTTCTTTCTTTATAATTTTTTTAATTCAATTATTTATTTATTTATTTATATTTAGATACTTTTTTTGTGTGATATAATGGAATTTTAGCATTTATTTTTGAACGTATATGGTACAAGAAACTTTATATAGCAAATAACTACAAAACACAAGAGCAGAGACAAGGTATTTCAGGTACTTCCCATGTATAGTGCTCATCCTTATTTTTCCCTCAAAAAACTGGGCAAAAAGTACATATTATGCACAGCAAAATATGGTACATTCTATGTCATAAGAAATTAAATGGGAAGCAGAGAATGAAGATTTGGAAGATACTTAGATCAGCTCATTTGTGTGCTGATATTTGTCACTATGTCATAGGAAATTCAGGGGAAAATAATATTAAGGTATCTTTTTTTTCATTTCCTCACGGGAAGTTCCAGAATCTATGTTAGCATCAATGTCCCGATACTGCAAACATCCAACAACAGTTACTTAAAGAAATCTTGTCCTATAAGTGAGTAGATTACAAAGTCCAATAGATCACTAATTGATCTATTAATTGACCAATCTACGTTAGAGATTACACAATGTCCCCCAAACACTTAGGTGGTCTCCACTGTTATAAAGGGGGAGTTGACTGCTATTTAAAATTCAGAGAAACACAATGGACTCAAATTTCACAATCCTTTGTAGATTTAACATTACTCAGATTTCATTTAAAAAAACCCTCTTTATATAAAAATAGTTCTGTTACTTAACTTGCTGTCATGAAGACAAATTGAACTACTCATCAGGGCAGTAACACAGACCTTTATTCAAACATCCTCAGTGAAAAGTCCAGCTACGTTGGCATTTTGCAGAGTTTGCATTAAAGCAAGAGAAATGATAACTTGCTGAGGAGCAAACCAGGCAAAACACATCCAAGTTCAAGAGAAAGTTGAACCTGGAAGCAAGGTCTGAGCTCTTTCAAGATGACAGGAAAATTGCACCTGGATTCTGCTGTGACTACAGTGAATTTGATTCTATTACTTAGCCATGTGGGACCAAGGTGAATTTCATGAGGTTTTTAGAAAGGACCCAAGGTATATTATGGCAAGTAGGAGTAGATAAAAAATACATCACTAGATACCGCTGGCTATAATGGAAGGTGGTGGTCATAGCAGAGACTTTGAATTAATTTTCAGTGTAAAAAGTGCATCGGAAATAGCTGTCTGAAACTTATAGAAAACTGAGGTGAGGAATGCCTTTTTCGATTAAAGACTTTCGAGCAGAAGAAACATTCACCATAGGGTGATTATTCCATTCTGAAGAACTGATTCTTCTGCTTATAATCTGAGGTTTAATATGTTTGGATATTTCTTTCCTCCCTCACTGACTAGCCCCACTTATTTGTAGCTGAGAATATGTGTTTGTGTATACATGTTAGAGTGTGTTCTAAGAAAATGTGGATTTGTGAATGTGAATTTCAAATTAACAAGGGCTATTATGTACATAATGAACATACAATTTGGAGGATTTTTACAGCCATCTACTACAGTCCTTGGTGAAGTCCATGAAATTAAGCACAGAGCTCTATCTATATACCTCAGGCTGAATCCTCAATGAAACAGGCAGAATTCAAAGCCCAAATATCCCCTGACGTTCATATGTGCTAATGATGACCATTATCATGGTGAGTCCAATAGTTACAAGGACGTTGGGAAATTCTCCAGTTATGTACGAAGACCTGGCTGTTGCACACTCATGCTGGAAAGCTGCTCTGTAGGTTTTAGACACAATACCAGATGCATGGATGAGGGAACAGGGCTAGGGAGGTAACATGTCTGTGATCAGGCCCCAGAGAAGAAAGAGTCTGTGGGTTTTCATATCACACATTACTGGGTTAAAAGAGAAAAGAAGAAGAAAGCAGTGATTTTCTTGTTGTCCTGGCTCTTTGACTAGGCAGTGCCTCAGGCTGGCCACATCAAAATGTCCAGCTGCATCCATTTTACTGTTTTCTTGACTCGATAGTCATTTCTTTGGTCTTTTGAATAAGGAATCAAATCTTTAATACTATCTCCTTTAATCTTGTTTAATCATTTAATATTCAGCAGATAAATAGTGACCATCTATCATATGTACCATTCTAAGCACAGCCGAGACCACAATGAATAAAACATTCCCTGCCCTCAAGGAGTCTGAATTGAAGTTGGGGATGTATGTAGACAATTTCATCTAGCTTAACCCCAAGAAGCTCTGGCTGGAGGCCTTGTTTCTAAAGGAGAAGAGAACTAACACTGGTGAATTTTGATTAGGAGACATTGCACACACTCTATAATACTGAATCCTCCCAGTAAGGGGGTAGAATTCTCATAGCACACCTACCAGCAGCCAGTAGCTCTCAATGGGTTTGTAGACAAATTTAGTGTCGAATCTTACTTCACTGCTTTCTAAATAGACCTTGGTCAAACTACTTAACCTCTTTGAAGATCGGTCTCCCTAATCTAATAAATTAGTGAAATTAATAATATCTACTTCATGGGGTGACAATTAATGAAATAAAGTATTTTAAAAAATTGAGCACACTGTCAGAACTGAGTAAACATTTTCTCTTTTATTCTCCCCATTTTACATTAAAATTAAGGCAAATGTTCATTTTTCACATGCAACCTCTCAGGGGTAGAGCTCCCATTACATGTGTATTATTGGTAGCCCTGGAAAGAATTCACCGAAAACAAAAGCTTGTGATCAGTGGTTAGATCTTGCCTTCACCAGATCAGTGCTCCAGGAACATACAACTCTTTCTGTATTGGGCATACAGAGATTTAACTGCTCTGTTCTGTGCTGTTGGTAACAAGGGGGTGTTTAATGATGTTCCATGGGTAGTGTCATTGCTCTCTGGGAGCAGGGACCTCCTTTTCATCTACCTTCTAAAAAAATGTGTAATTTTCTTTCTCTCTTCCCTTTGTTGATTTCACCAATGAAATAACTAGTAATAAGATCTCAGAAGCAGACATTTTAAAACATTCCAGACCCAGCGGGAAAAGAAGGTTCCGGAATGATAAGAAGAGGCTTCCGACTGGCTGGAACTAATTCTTTCAGCCCCGAGGAAGGAGGATTCCCTATCAGCCACACTGAACATTAAAATTTATTGTGTATCAGTATGTTCAGTAAAAGTTATTTTGAAAATTGTATCTAAGCAGTTTTATTAAAAATACATATCTGTGATGAAAAACATCACACCATGTGTTTAGCTCCCTTAGTGCCATTGCAGCTCCTGCCAATCTGCACTTCTGTTCACCGCTGTGACCTTTTCCAGATGATGTCTATGGCTTTAAATACTATGTTTATGATCTTATTCATGGTTTCAATACCTATCAATGACATCTGCTAGCACCCCACTTTATAGATGGGAATATTACATTTACTATTCTTATTTTTACCTCTTCCTTCCTGAGTCTATCTCTTTCAGTGGTATTTTTACTTTTTGATTGTTAAGGTCAACTTCAGATGTGAAAGGGAGGCCAGAGGGCCATCAGGCAAAAAAAAAAAAAAAAGGCAGAAACAAAGATTTAAAGGAATATAATGATTTTAAACTGTAATTTCTCTGACTTTTCCTTCTTTGATTGTATACCACAGGGTCCGAAAACTTTGGTGTGCATAAGAATTACATGGCGTGTTTTTGCATTATGTAGTTTCTAGCATTCAAGCTTTAGAAATTCTGGTTCTGTATCTTTGGGTGAGCTTGGAAATCTCCATGCATTGCAGACTGTCCTGATGCAGGTGGCTCTCAGAGCACACTGGACAAAATATCGAAAGAATATTTCTCTTGGTGATGAATAGTGACACTGCTTTTGGCCCATCGTAGCAGAAGATGCCATTCCAAATTGTGCCATGTGCACCCTGCACCTCCAGGAATGGCAAGCTTACCTGGACAACACACACAGTCATGTGGCTCTGGAGTTGTTGGACACAGTTGGAACCCAATAGATGGGATCCAGGAAATATATTTGTATTGATGAATAACCTCACCCATCGTGCACAAGCTTATGTCTTGGGTTAATGGAAAGCACTAAGTTGTCAAAAATGCTGAAGGGGACCTTTTGGTAAAAACCAACAGCTTTAGGAAAGAGTTCATCTAATCTATATAGAGGTAACTGAAGGTGCTCCCCAGGGAGACAGCCAATCTGATAGGTCTACTGAAACCTAAAAAAAAGATATTGAGGATATTTTCCCTTGAACAGAAGAGATGATGGGGCTAACATAGGCTATTCCAGTTACATATATTTAGGGAAGATGCCACGGGAGTTTTCCTTTAATTTTGATATGGCAGAAACTTTAGATGTCCACCCATCTTGACTTTTGGATTGGAAGGGGCACACTGTTGGGAAACTCACTTTATTTGCAGCTAAATTTATATGATATAACAGATGTTCAGCATCGCCTAAATGAAGGGAGGGTACAGTTGGAAAAGGAAAGCCAGAGTGGGTGCTCTGAGTTCACATGTCCTGCACAATTGCAGACTTTTGGGGAGTGAAGATCCAGAAGGGGGCGCAGTCGGACCAGAGAAACCGTGACAGCCTGTCTTCCGAATTACCGTTTGCAGGAGGGCTTGCAGGGAAAGAGGAGAAACCGTGCAAAAGGCAGACGCCCTGGCTCTGATCCTTCTCTGGCAGGGCAGAGCAAAGAGCAGAGCAGATGAATTAGGTGGGGGAACTGTGCCTGACAGTGTTTCTTGTGGACCAGATGTGAGTCCCCAGAGAGAGAGCCATTTTAAATGCTCTTCAAGAGGACTGTGCAACAGGGGTGGGGCTCCCGGCTGGACAGGGCCAGAAGGACGGAATGTGCCTTCTGGAGGGAAATGTATTCCTGCTATCTTTTCAAGTGGAGTCGGTTGTTCTCAGACTAGACTGAACAGTCACGCACACAACCCAGGGAAAGCTGCGGTCGTCCCTCCCAGGGAGAGACAACTGTAGACGTCAGTAACTGCTAGAAGAAACCAGCACCGGGTCCTACTTGTTCGGCCCTTTACATTTCTTTCTTCCTCTGATCCACCCCTAGAGGGACCCAATCAGAGTTAGAAAATCAGTTGGGAGGAGAGGCAGGGAGGCAGGAAAAGAGAACAAAAGTTGAATATATCCCCCCTCCCCCTAATCCCTCATTATAGCCTTCTGAGCTTGTCTATATCCTAGGAGAGGCATGATGCTTTAACTTTAAATAAAATTCAGGCTTTTTGGAAAATTGCACTAGGTTAGATATATTTATTGCTATTCTTACACTTGGAAGTGAATGTATTCTTACTAATAGTGGTTGAAGTGGTTGTGGACTTTAGCTGAGATTTCATGCAGGGATAGAAAAAAATTGGCTCACAGAGTAAGTTTAACAGGCTGTAGGGTAAAGAACAAAGTTATTGTCAGTTTGAGCCCTATGGGTCTTGAATATTCAGCTTAGCAGTTACCTGCCTTGGTAAAAAAAAACAAAAATTAAGCAACACGTAGTAGGTAGAACAAGCTCATTGTGACTACATGTTTACTTTAAGAAGGGGGGACTGAGAATAGGAAGACCTCATTTTATTGCACTTTGCTTCATTGTGTTTCGAAGGTGTTGGTGGTTTTTACAAATTGAGGGCAGGGCCCTCCACCAGCAAAAAGATTGTGACGCCACTTGTTTTCATGTGGTGGTCTGGAACTGAACTTGCAGTATCTCTGAGGTATGCCTGTTTTTGGAAGATTGCACTGAGGTGTGTAAATGAAGCTGGGTGGAGCTTTAGAGATATCAGATGATACCAATTTGTGTCTTGTTGCAGAAGAGAAACTTGCTCAGTGGTACTGGGCTGCGGCTGTGCCTTCACTCCCCTCTCCGTGGTTTTCAGAAAGGGGCTTGGGCAGTAGCTAGGCCAAGGACAGGAGTCCTGTGCTGGGTGGGGGATTTCAAAGAGTCTGTTGTTTTGCTGTGTTCGTCTTTCTGCAGCCTGTAAAATTCACGCAATTGAGTTGAAATGTCTGTTTTCTACTTAAGAATGAGGAGAAGGGCTGAGTGGGTGGAGGGGCTGAGCAAAAAAAAAAAGGAAAGAGAAAACCTTATGGACACGGACAACAGTGTGGTGATTTTAGAGAGTCGGTGGAGGAGAGTAAGGGGGATACGTGGTGATGGACAGAGGCTTGACTTGGGGTGCTGAACACACAACACAGTGTCACACAGAGGATGTGCCGTGGAATTGTGGGCAGAGACCTGTATATTTCTGCTAACCAGTGTCACCTGAGTAAATTCAATAAAAAGGAAAAAAAAATGTGGGAAAGGAAACCACAAGGTAATGGTATCAATCGAAATTATTTAAATCCCAATCTTTTGCCTGAATTTATAGACTTCTATATGCTAGTGAACCCCTTAGAATAAAGTTGGAAATGATATAGACTATTCAAAACAGGAGAAGACTCTTAGGCATAAAAATAGGAGTAAAGTAAACTGAAAAATGACTTTAAAATAACCTTAATCTCTATCATACCCTTGGATGCCATTCTAATTCTTTTTCTAAACCAACTCTAACCATAATCCTCCAAATAATCTTTAGGAAAAGAGTGATTCTTCATTGTGTTACTATACACATTTTTGTTAAGCTTTATGTTTTTGAATATAAAGAAATTCTGAGAATGAAGCATTTTGTTGAACTAAAATTGTATTGCTAGTTCTTATGAGCATTGGTTTCTACTCACGCACTGAGTGTAAACTCTCCAGGAGCAAATCAAAAGGGGCCACCTGAGGGAACTCCTGTCTTTCCAGCTGACTCACCTGTGCGCAATGCCTCATGCAGGCGTGGGGTGGGAATTCTTAGGGTTAAGACGCACTAAGCCTCTTGTGGTGCCTGCAGCAGGCAGGTCTACCCATAAGGCCAAATGAAGGCGTTTACTCAGCTCTCACCCAAGTTGTCCTATTTCAGCCCTTTAAAAATGCCCCTTTGAAAGAAGCATCTATTAGAAAAGACCACCTCAGGGAAATAATTGACACCAACACTTTAGCAGCCTTTAAGTTGTGTCTTTGAGTCAGATTCTGTGGCTGAAAAGCCATGTACTTGGTGGTCAGCATTGCCCTTCCTAGACTCCCTTCCTGCAGTGTAACGGGATGTTCTGTTTTGACGGCAGTTGCAACAAGGAAGAGGCATATGGAATTTGCTCCTTCATTTACTTCTGACACCACCTATTACGTTATTTAATGTGCCCTCCATACATTCTCACATGAGACATTCTTTCAGAATTGGGTTCCAGGAGGGAGAATTTGCATCTTCCTGAGCCACTCATTGCTCAACATCCTGTTTTTCTGATGCGGGAACTTACTATAATATATCTGCTTATATTTATTTTCATGGCACTGAAATGATATTGCAATTTATTAACCTCTTAAATCTATATTTTGTATGCTTCTTCAAATTATTTTTGAGAAAGGGTAGAAGCTTAAACATTACACAAATAAACAATCCTTTGTGATTTGCTTTTTTCCCCCCCTGTAGTCTTAGAGAGCTACCTTTTAGGAATATTCTAGTTATTTAAAACCTCATTATTTAAAAACTGCAACATCAAAAATTACTTTTATTTTAATGTGGAGATAGCGTTATCTATTTCATAGTGTTATTGTGGGAATCACAAGAGATAAATATAAAACATTTAAAACCTGAACCCCCACCTAAAAATAATGACTGACTGACTATACCTTCAATTCATTTATTCTCTACATACTACGTAACAGTGCACCTTGCGCGAACAGTGTGTTTGCTGTATTTATTGCAATTTTGCTGTTATGATGTACAGTTACATCAGAAACCAAGACTTCACTGTATAAGTATACATCTTCACAGTAAAAATAAATTGATTGATTTACTCATAAAAAATAATGTCCCTCAGCTCATTAATTATCTTCTTAAGGGAAACATACTCTGATTTTAAGTATCATTATTGAGCAAAGCCATGTAAAATGTGTTTGGTGAGTATGTTTCTACGAAATGGAACGATGGATGTAAGTAAGCTTCAAACTTTTGCGTTGATAAGGGCTTCAGTGCCCCCTAGTGTATTTTGTTTGTTTGTTGCTGTTTTTCTCTCCAATTTTTTTGTAATATAAGAATTTCAGTTTAAAGGAATGTTGATACCATCCAGGCTACTAAAGCATGGCCCATGAATCTAAGGAAATGTTCAGCATTTAATAGTCAGGAGAAATAGATTTTGTATCTTGACCTTTAAGTTAAGCCTTTCTTTTCAGAAGTATATTACCTTGCAAAGTACACAGGGAACTGGAGCCAGCTTGTAACCTTTTGTTAACATGCAGTTTTGAGAAACGGGAAAAAGGCATTGCATAGATCAGGAGCTTTATTACCAAAAAGAATTAGGAGTCTGTTGCAGGTTCTACTTTTCTTAGACAGCTAGCCATATAACTTCTGGGGCAGATGTTCTCTTTTGGAAAATGCTGTGAGTAATTCCTGCAGGGCCATCCCAAGGCCTGTGTGAGGTGGGAAGCCATTGATGGTGGAAGGTGATGATTGAAAAGGAGGTGAGGAAATGTGTGGCAGTTGCTGCCTGGACCTTCCCTGACAGTTGTTCGTGTAAGTTCAAGTCAGGTTGGCTTCAAATGTAGCAGACTCTAATGATTACTCACTGAAAATTCTCCTGGTGGACTGAGAGCTGAGCTGTGATTGGGGAGGGACGTGAACCAGATGGGGAGAAGGTGCAGTTACATACCCATGAAGCGGTGGTGCTTGATGTTTTGTATCAACCGCTAATCCTGGGGGTGCCACCTTTACAACATACCCAGAATCCAGATGCTTTTGCCACAGTCCCTGTTGTTGCCCTGGAACAAGCCACCACCACCTGGCACCTTCAATGATCCCAAAGCCCTTTAACTGGTCTTGTGACTACTCTTGCCTGACTTCTTATTGTTAGAAAAGAAAGTTCAATGGGCTGCTTTTCTGATAGCTCTCATTGGTGATGGTATTTGTATAAGTGATTTATTGGTGAGACTTTGGGTAGGATGACAGCCTACTGTTTAGATAGCTGGACAGGAGGGGATGATGGGGATGTCGATTATGTGAATCTGAGGGGCTTTGTTTGTTTGAGGTCACTATGGTAGCTCATGACCTTGTAAGTGGGTGCTAACATGCACAGGTTGTTAATTATGCGATCTACTTCTATTTGGGAAATAAATAACTTAGATCTTAAAAAGTAAACAAACAGAAAACAAAACAAAACTTAACCAAGTAAATTTGAAGTTCCAATTGGCTTTATTTAAGCAATTCATGATCTGGCAGCATCCCATCTAGCCACTAGAAGGGCGCTCCAAGGGATTGCACAAAATGGAAGGTTTTTGTAGGAAAAAGGGTGGGGCAAAAGGGCTATCACCGACAGGAGGAGTGGCTCCTTGAACACGTCTCCTATTGCTCCTCGTGCACTCTGCTCCAGTGGCATTGCTGTTTCTTGAGTATGCTGAGTATGCTCGCTTCACGTCTTTGGCTTCTGCTTGTATCTCTTTCTTGATCCATCTCCATGTGTTCGAATGCTTCCTTCTCAGTGAGGCCTTTCCTAACCACCCTGGATAGAAGAGCAACCCTTTTCTCCCCACACTCTCTTGACCTCCCTACATCTTGTGATCTCTGAGTTTTTCCACACCACGCATCACCATCTGGTGCTTTACATATTTTCTTGTTTATTTGTGTGCTGTCTGTACATTTTACTGTGATGTGTGCCCCTTAGGGACCAGAGCTCTGTTTTGTTTGCTATTGTTTCCCCAGCACTTGAACCATTGCACAAAGTAGGTGCTCAATAAATATTGAATGAACAAATGAATATTAAAACTAGCAAAGTAATTTTATTTTTAACAAGTGCTTAGTTAGGAATTATAATGTTTAAAGACAGAATGCTCCAGGAATGTAAAATTTTGCAGACTTGAAGAACGGGCCAGGACCCAGACACCATCAAATTAACAAACTGTTAATGGTTTGCATGCTTTCTACAGGATTCATGGAAGAAGTAAAAGACTCTCAAGGAATGATGAGATACTTTCTGCATTGTGAGATGAACTAATTAGTAATGGAAACATATTTTCCTTAAAAGAATACTACTATTTTTTAAAGAAACTTTCATCAGTTTTATTAAGAAATAATTGACATACAGTTTTGTGTAAGTTTAAGGTGTAGAACATGACTTACCTTCCATATATAGTGAAGTTATTGCTATAGTAAGTTTAGTTATCATCCATCCTTTCATACAGATACCAAAAAATATTTTGTTCCTTGTTGTGATGAGGACTCTGAAGATCTGTCCCCTTAATGTTCAGATCTACCATACAATAGTGTTAACTGTAGTCAACATATTGTGCACTACATCCCCAGTACTAACTTATAACTGGAAGTTTGTACTTTTTGACTACCTTCATTCAATCAGCTCCTGACTTCCTTTACCCTGCCTGCCCCCAGTGACCACAAGTTTGACTTTTTTTTGTTTTAATGATTTTGGGTCCTTAAAAAATATTCTACCTATAAGTGAGATCATAACAATATTTATCTTTCTCTGTCTGACTTATTACCATAATGCCCTCCATGTTATCACCTGTGGCAGGATATTTTTTAATGGCTGAATAAGATTTTGTTGCTTATGCTTTAGGTGCCATACCCCCCCAAATCATTAACAAGACCTATGTCAAAGACCTTTTTTTCTGTGTTTTCTTCTAGGAGTTTTATGGTTCTAGACTTATATTTAAGTCTTTTAATCTATTTTGAGTTAATTTTTGTGAGTGGTGTAAGATAGGGGTCTAAGTTCAATCTTCTGCATATGAATTTCCTAGTTTCCCAGCATCATTTATTTAAGAGACTGTTTTTTTTATCATTGACTTACTCTTTGCTTCCTTGTCAAAATAGTTGAACGCCTATGCATAGGCTTATTTCTGGGCTCTTGATTCTGTTTCATTGTTCTACATGTTTTTTTAAAAATGCTAGTACCATACTGTTTTAATTACCATAGTTTTATAATGTAGTTTGAAACCAGGAAATGTGATGAGTTCTGCTTTGTTCTTCTTTCTCAAGATTGCTTTGACTATTAAAGGGTCTTTTGTGGTTTTATATACATTTTAGGATTGGTTTTTCTACTTCTGTAACAATGCCATTGGAATCTTGACAGAGATAACATTGAATCAAATAATATTAATTCTTCTAGTCCATGAATTTAGGATATTTTTTCATTTATTTGTGTCTTCTCTAATTTCTTTAGTCCATGTCTTGTAGTTTTCAGTGTAGAGATCTTTTACCTCTGCTTAAATTTATCAGAAGTATTTTATTGTTTTGATGCTATTGTAAATGGGATCACTTTATTGTTTTTCAGATAATTTGTTGTTAGTTTATAGAAACACTTGATTTTTGTGTGTTAATTTTGTATCCTGCAACTTTACTGAATTTGTTGATTAGATAGATATAACAGCTTTTTGGTGAAGTCTTTAGGATTTTCTGTATCTAAAATCATGTAATCTGCTAACGTAGGGCCAATTTTACTTCTTTTCCAATTCTGATATCTTTTATGTGTAGGTTTCTTTTTTTCTTTTTTTGCCTGGTAGTTCTGGCTAGAAAAAGCTTCATTTTCACTATTGAGTATGATGTTA
>VMDR010013877.1:0-24345 GCA_007922815.1 Macrotus californicus | reverse complement strand
GGGAAGGGTTTCCAGGAAACACTATAAAGGACACATGGACATAACCAAGGGGGAGGGTGGGAGCGGGGGAGGGGGGTGGGATTGGCTGGGGTGGGGGGAGAGTGGTGAGGGGAAAATGCAAACTGTAATTGAACAACAATAGAGTAATTAAAAAAAAAAGAGTTTGGATATGTCCTGTATTAGGAACAAAACAAACACAACTTATTCTATCATTCTTTCTTTAAAGCCCCAGATCCCTGTATTTCTGCCAGGTATGAGGGTGCTTTCCATTTCAGTCATATATACACAATGGCACCACTTCTTAGAAATACTAGACCGAAGACAGCCTTATCGCCCCAGCTATCCATTTCTGCAAACAACCTCCTCTCACCTGTCCCCTCCCTTCCTCTCATCGCAAACATGGCCCATCCTGTCTTCCCAGGGTGCCAAGGTTGGAGAGCTATCCTCTCCTCACACAATCGGAGGGTCTGTTCTAGTGACAATTGCACTGTGTCCTCTGAAGGAGGCCATCTGTTCACTTGGCGGATGTGAGTGTCTCATTACCTGTCAAGATTTCAAAGTCGGCTCCTGTTAGTGGACTAGAATCCACACCTTTTGATTCTTCAGCTCAGGTCCTGTTGCTGCCAGAATCTGCTTTAGGGGAGATGGTTTCACAGGCTTTTGGGGGCCCCTTGGAGCTGGTTGGCCAGGGTTTGGGTTGCTTAGACGGTGTTCGGTGTCTGTCCCCATCAGCAGGCAATTTATTCCTCACTGGCTCCGTGCGGGGAAAGAGTTGTTAATCACAGAATGTTGACACCGTTTCCCAATTATGTGCTGTTTTTCTAATAGTGCAGAGGGTGAAATAATGAAAGAAACAGGGTGAGTTCAAATTACCAAATACTCTGCTAAATAGGCTCATTATATGCAACCCAAATTAACTTTACCATAGACCACTAATGCCAGATTAGTTAGTAATGTAGAGATTCACCTAGCTGGCCAGGACACAGTAATCCTGACTGAAATAAGGAAAAGAAAATAATTATAAACCATCCAATGCCTTTATTTATAGTTGTCAATCCAACCATTTCCCTTTCTTGAAAAAACACATTATGAAGTAACGAGATCCCTATTCATAGCTCCAGCAAACAAACTAGCTGAAGACCAGTTTGCCAGGAATTAGCATTAATTGGGAAAAGATCCCGGTGAGGAGATGAACATTTATTGGAAACCAATTATGTATCAGTTATTTTTTAGGTGCCTTCTTTTGATTATCCTTTTTTAATCTCCATAAGCACCTAATGAGGCAAAGGCTAGATGTTGCACTTTATCAATGAGGAAGGGAGTGTTTGCAGACTTTAACTACCAAGTCCAAGGCCACCAACCTAGAGAATTGCTAAGAGTGTAGATTTCTGGTGCTCTCTTCACACACCAAATGGTAACTACGAGAGAAGAGGAACATGTTAATTAATGTGACTGGAGGAATCATTTCACTATGTATATGTATATCAAAACAGCATGTCATATACCTTAAATATATAATGATTTGTTTTAAAATAATATAATAAAAAATAACAAAGTTACCCAAAGAGGTAGAAACCAAATCTAGCTTGGTCTGAGTGCATAGTCATTCCATTCTGACATACATGTGGCACACACACACACACATACAAGCATTATAGTCTTTTAAGAGTGAGAATTCATGAATTCATTCATCATATATTAAGTTCCTACTATGTGTGTCACGCTCCACAAGCCCTGAGGGTAGAGCCCTAACGAAAGCCCTGCTTTCATGGAGCCTCCTTTCCAGTGAGGGAGCCAACGTTGAGCAATAACCAGAGATTTAATGAAAGGCTTCCAGTTTCTGGTCTGACATGTAGAGAACTTGCAAATCTTAACTCCTGTCCTTATAACAATGAAACAGGCAAAGTCAACTGAAAATCAACAGCTCTTCTTAGATCCAACAGATAATCAAGCTAGTAGGGAAAATCGCCAAGCTAGAGAGACCAGCCAATACCAGGAGCAGAAGCTGCTGCTCTAGTCTGGTGGGAACCTTTACACCATGGCTGAGGGATTGCTAGAGACTGAGCATTGGAGAAAACATCCTTGGCTGGGGGAACACATCCATGAGATTTTACTCCAGGAGAAGGGACATAGTAAACCACAGACCCCTCTAGCCTTCCTGTCTCACCTATGGGGAGAGAGGAGCTATGAAGCATGGGGAAGGACATAGCCCTAGGACATGGGCTCACTGAAGGACTGACACCAAATCATAGGACCATAGAATGCTTCACATCTTCCCACCCCATCAATAGCATTCCTGTACAAATCATAGGGGATTAGAGCTGACGTACAATTAAAATCCCATAGCCCCATCTATCTCTGAAATGCATCCCAAAGTCAGCCATCCCCCCTTTCCTTTTCCACTGTTAGGACTTTAGTGCAGTCTCAGCATCCCTTCCCTGAACTAATGAATTGCCTTCCTAGAAGGTCTTTCTTACCCCAGCACCTCCAGTCTGTTCTCTGAGTTACCTCACAGGAACCCCTCTAGAGAATGGAGCTGGCCACTGTTCATGGTTCTTTCTGTGTGTCTGGTTGGACAGTGATGAAGAGGCTGTGTAGCCTAGTAACTGAGCACAGGCTCTGCAATCACAATGCCTTGTTCAAATCTTGGTTCCATCTCTCTACAGCTGTGAGTTAAACCCAGGGAATTGAGCCCCAACTATCTGTGTCAAGATTCTGCACCTCTAATAGGGAGAAGTAATAACACTAATGTATCATCTTCATATAGCTCACTTATTTTGCTCACTTATTTATTGCCTCTTGCATGCCAGGCACTGTTTCAGGTGCTAGAGATGAGATGATGATTCTTTAAACCAATGAGACCATCTGGAATAGGATGGAGAAAATATGGAAGGAATGAACTTGTCATTCATACAAGGAGAGATAGGAGACATGCTGGATACAGGAGGCAGGGGAGTAAGAGCCCAGCAGAGCCATGAGTTACAGCAAAGCTCCTGCTGAGTCCTGACACCAAGCCCCATGAGAGAACATGTTCTCACCAGTGCAGACATTGAATAGAGGCTTAGAATCAAGATTTATTTTAATTTAAAGGAAAAGCAAATAGATATGACATTATTGTAGACCTGAAATTGTATAATGAGATATTTATCAGCCACTGCACAAATGTGCGATTCGAACCAGTGAGTAGATTCTTTTGGCTGCAGCAGAGGGTGCAGAGTGTTGGGGAAAGGTAGGGAGGGCACATGTTCCAACAGGTAGATTGGAACGCTAGTATGCCAGAATCCATTCTCAGCATTCAACCGCCCCCAGGAGATGTTCTGTAATCAGCCACACTTTATAGCTGCTGTCTTGGCTCTGTCCCCAGACCTGGTGTAAACAATCTGAACTTGACATTTAATGTTAGGTCTAAACTGGAGGGATAAATGAAACCATTCTACAGACTGGATGGGGCACCTGGAACAAATACAATTTCCACTGATGGGCAGGGCTCTCTTTGTAAAGTCCTGTGCAAGGCCTGTAGACTTCTCAAAGTGCAACACTGAGCTGGTGGAGGGAAGAAGGTCGTTCTGTCTCAGAGATGAGAAATTCCAAGGGTAGCCTGTGCAAATTGAATTATTAGCCAGCACTATTTGATTTTAATGACCAGAAGTCAAATTGCCAAATTGCATTGTTTGAGGCAGTTCCCCACATGGAGCTGCCTTCCTTAGCATCACTCCCACAGTCCCAGATCCGGGTTATGCCAGGTTGATGCTGTTCCAAAATTTCTGCCATTCATTGAAAAGCATTGTCAGAAGAGAGTCGGTTAGTGGTGGCAAAGAGCTTTGGAGCTACAGTCAGAACACTGAGGTCGAGTCCTGCCCTAGACACTAGTCACTTCCTTAGTTAACAATGTGTATAGCTGGTAAGGTGCTTATGAAAAGCAAGTAGAATATGGCAGGTCCAGAGA
Organism: Macrotus californicus; assembly: GCA_007922815.1. NCBI lineage: Eukaryota > Metazoa > Chordata > Mammalia > Chiroptera > Phyllostomidae > Macrotus > Macrotus californicus. The sequence continues at coordinate 20,399 of VMDR010013877.1, read as the reverse complement.
ATTTGACAACTATAAAAAGTAGATATTGGATAATGTTACTCCTTTGTAAATGGCACTGATGATATCATTTAACTTCTCTAAACAATGTAAATGAAATAACTCAAACAGTGCTTACTACTGACAGAAAATATATTATGTTCTAAAGTTCTACACATTTTAACTTATCCCCACATGAACCCTATACAGTAGGAGTTTTCATTACCCCCATTTGACAGAAAGGGAAACTGAGGTACAGAGGAGTGAGGTAACTAAACCTAGGTCACACAGTCTGTAAGGGGTGAAATGACAATGATAATTAGTTTGGTCCTTGAGTTCTTAGTTTTGCCACTGGGCTATGCTGCTGGTCTGAATTTGGTCTCTAAATGTTCTCCCACCTTATTGTGTTTGTCATACCTTACTGAGGTGCTCATTCCACACAGCTTTCCCCCAAAGACCATTTATTTTAAGTCTTATGGCTGCATAGCAGAGGTCCAGGTCCTGTGTGCCATTGTGGTGGTGATGACAAAGCATGAATGTTTCCCAAATCCCTGAGAGGTGGGGAAGGATTATCTAACTGAACACAAGTTATGGGCTAACAAGGGCCATGTGAGGGGCTGCCACCAAGCACATGCCAATAGTGAAATAGGTTCCAGAAAGTCAAGGGGCATTCACGGAGCACCCTCCTCTGTCTTGTTTGTGCTCCCAAAGTTTTACTCAGCCCTAAAGTTTATTGTGGACACAGTGCAGAATGATATCCCAACGGGGGACTGTGGTGTCAAGGAAACAAGGCACAGGACAGATTCAGGGAAGGGACAAGGGTGGTAAGCACATGCTCCCTGTGGCAGGGCACAGGAAGGCTTCCTCAGACTTAGCAGTAGTGACCTCACACGAGGCAGAGCAGTTGCCTGGAGGTTGGAACAACCTTCAGTGCAGAAGATTCAAAAGGAAACAGGAGGTGAAAAAGTTGAAAAACATGGATTGGTCTTTCTATCAATTTAGCACAAAAAGAACATAGATTCTGTATCCGTCACCCTCCTTCCCTCCCTTCCTTCTTTCTTTATTTTCTTTAGTTTTAGACGTAAAAGGGCTATTGGAGCCTATTTCTATTCTCAGAAGAAAAAGGTCACAGAGATGGGGAAGTTCAAGTAAAGGGATAATTGATGGGACTATCTGATTTGAAGAAGCTTCTCTCTTCCATGGGGGATGGCATCAGTGCTGAATCTCCAGTGGGCATTTTAGATGCAAAGAAAAGGGGTCAGGTGGTGAGAAGGCATCTGGGACACAGCAAACAGCCCAAGACAAGACAAGAGCATAGCTGATCGGAGAATAAGTAAGGTCTAATGGTGCAGTCTGATGGCGGTCAAAGAGACACTGGGGCAAACATTTCTCCAGGCTAATGGGCTTGAATTTTAATCATTAAGATGCAGTGAGTCAATGGGTTTTAATAACAAGAATGCTAGGATCAGTTCTTCGCCTTAAGTTGAACTGATTGGCAACAATGGGGACAAAGGTCAGCCCCACTGCCAGCAGGACGTGCTGAATGCCTTCCCTGCATTCTGTCAGCTGGACTAGGAACCCAGAGTGGGTGCCCAGTTCTGGTTTTTAAAATGTATATTTCTGTGTGCTTGCATTTCTAGGCAATCGCCCCAACAGTGTTCCCTAAACGTATTCGTGTAGTTTGTTTTTACGTCTTTCAATTCGGCAAATTGCCCTGTGAGACGGACACATACACTCATGTGGTATCTTTCTTTTTGCTGTTCCTTTGCTATTTATTTCTTTGGGTAACTGTCTTGCAGAACTTCTAATTAACGTACAATTAAATACGAAAGCAATCAGCCCAGGAATATGCCTCCTGTAATTTGCTGCAGTCTCGCCTGGGCCCTGCCTCCTTTTTACTATTTGATAATTCAAGCCTAGATAGCACAACATTCAATTATGAGCAGTCTCAATATTGAAAGAGTACCTGGATACAATGCAAAGTCAAACCAATTAGGGCGGTCTTGTTTTCTTCGCAGCCCACAGAAATGGAGCCTCAGCAGGTGGCAAAATACACACATCGACCCACGGAGGTCCCAGGTAGTCACGAATGAAGGCAACCTGGCTAAGCAGCACTGAAAATAATCAGGGAAGCTTTCCGTCTCAGATTTCTTTGCTTTGCTGTTAAAACATTTGCTTAGGGGAGAAATGCTGTATTTCCAGACCAGGTTAGTGCAACAAACACAGTTCCCAGGGCAACATGAATCATATGGTAAAAGAGGCAGCCAGGAGCCGTTGTCTAAGCTTGTTCTGTGCCAAGCACCTTAAGAATAATGCCACTAATTATCACGATAATCCTGCCACTGGGTCTATAGTATCCTCATTATAGACCTGAACCCCAAAGACTCGGGAAGTTTACTAGAAACCTATTGTGGTGGATGGTCAAGAAGGAAAGGGATATTTTAGACTTTCTGATGAAGGACATTCAGAGTGGGGAAAGGCATATTGCAACATAATATGATGTTTCCTGAACTCATCAAATAACTGCTTCAACACAAAGAGAAGAAAGCAAAACTGGGCTTGATCTGCCCATCCTGCAGGGCTGGCAGGAGAGAGGTTCTGTATTTCTTGGGTCAGAGTTTACGAAGTACAGAGGGCACTGCTGTAGAACTTTAGGCTCAGAAGTTTAAGCAGAATCCCTTGAGGTCCCCATGATGTTCAAGTTTATCCAAATGGTGTATGGCTGAGAAGAGACAGAAATACTGTGTTATACCACATGTCCTTGTACACAGTTATCAATCAATTTAATGTTCAGCAAAACATATATCAATTTTCTCTTTATTCAACAACTACTATGTGCCTAGTATTGTACTGGATACTGAAGTGTAATGGTGGACAAATCAGTGTTTCTGCCTCCATTGTCTTCTATTTGGGTGCAGATAATAAGTAATAAACAATAATAACAGGGAATGAGTGCTATGAAGAAATACATAAAGCAAGGAAGGAGGGTACAAATGAAATTGGGGGTGAGGAGGGGTGTTCTCTAGGGTAGAAGGGGTGGTTTGACATAAGATACTCAAGGAAGAAGCAGTATTTGAGCCAAGACCTAAGTGAAGTGACAAGAAAGCTCTGCAGGAAATGCCTCTGACAGGCATGCTCCCATGTACCACATGGCCCAGGAACGGAAAAGAGACCAGGTGGCTACTGATCAGTAAGGGACACAGCCAGAGTGAGGCAATGCAAAGTCCTGTAGATCATGGTGAGGCCTTTGAATAATAAACACACAGATCAGTAATAGCAATAGCGAACATCTATGTGCCCGAAAACGCTGAGTCATTTCTGTGGAAAGCCTTATGAAACTCTCCCAACAGTCCTGCTCCATGGGCAAGACACCAGGATTGATTCAAGGTCTCACAGCTGGTGAGTAAGAAGCCGGGGTCTGAAAGCAGGCAGTGGGGCTCCTGGGTCTGTCCTCGCAATCACCACACATCAACGCCATTCTAAACAGTGTGTATAGTAATTGAACAGGGTCCCTGAAAAGTGAGTGGCTGAGGAGCTCCTTCACTCTGCAAGGCTCAAGGCCTTTCAGGTTGGTCGTGTGTACTTTGTCCATCTGCATGCCCTTCAGGCTGCTAAGAGATGAATTTGCTAATTACTGCGCTAGTGCCAATGAATAATGGCCTTTTACAGAAGTGCATAAGCTATTGAGTCTTATTATTTCAAAAAGTCCTTAATGGAGGGAGGGGATAGGATCAATCAGACGCAGTTTCCCAGCAGGACTGGGTACTGATCCCAATGAGACCAGTCATCGTTGTCAGAAAGATTGACACAGTGTAGGACAGATATCCCTGTCATGTGCCATGTCTCCAGGCCAGAAGGAAAGAAGTACAGAAAATCCGGGGGAGGAAAAAGTGAACTCAGAAACATTGCCTCAGGGGCCTTGGGTTTTGGTCCTGTCTTCATCACTAACTTGCTGTAATTTCAGAGATGTGACATCCTCATCCATTTCGTTTTCTCACCAACCAGATAGAGATAACCTATCAAAGGATTTGGGGGAGAAACAAAGGATGCTAAAAGACATGACTATTGCTCCTGTGGTTGGCCCAGGACCTGAAAGGTGACAGTCTCACTATTCCTGGGGCGGGAATGGGGCAGGAGTGACCCATGACTGGGGACTAATTCTAGGGGCCTGGAACGGAGAAGTATTGGTTAGTATAGGAAGGGCAGGAGGTCAATTGTAGGAGAAATTATAGGTTCACATAACAGAAATTCTAAGTACACATGGCACCAATCCAAAGTGGCTCAGACGAGGTCAGGACTGGGGTCAAGACTCAATGTGGACATATAAGGACAACCCAGAGACTAGCAGGACAGAAACAGAATGTGGGACTATTCACAGCATCGCTGTTCATTTCTCGGCCAGAGGGCATGCCTGGCAGAAGTAACAGGGCTTTCTTTCAGTTTCCAGGTGTCTGAGTGAGGCATTCATTCATTTATGTATTCATTTCTCTCCTAATTTCCTCACTTTATTTTCTTTCACTTATTCAACAACAGTGGTTGCATGCCCACCTATAGTGTGCTAGTGCTTTTTCTAGCTAGTGGGGTTGGAGCAAAGAACAAAACAGGCCTGGTCCCTACTCTCATCCACGTTGGGTGACCTCAAAGGGATAGATGATAAGCACGTGAACGGAACAATTAAAAATTGTTCTAATAAGTAACACAAAAATAAAATGGGGGAATTGATCAATGCCTGGTCGGGAGTGGCTTTGCATAGTGTGGTCAGAGAAGCCCTCTTTTCTTCCCTCATTTTATTTTGCAAATTTTGGGAATGCAGAGAGTTAGAAAGAGCAGAACACACGTTAGCCGCTCGTGTCGATTCACAAACAGCTCACATTCTGTCGCACTTGCGTTTTCTTTGCTGAACCATCTAAAATTAAAGTGCAGACATCATGACACTTTATCCCTGAATAGTTTAACTTAGCTTGTAGAAGCAGCGGACCTCCTCTGTGTGCTTCAGTGCGGTTTACCGCAACCAAGAAATTCAACGCATTCGACAATATCAGGTCGTGATAGGTGCTAGGTTTTGTGGGCTCTATGCTTTAGGGGTTACGGTTCTTCAATTGAGGATATTATTACATTCTTATATAACAAAAGAAAAGGAAAATTACCAAAAATGTTACACTGGGGGAGGAGTCAGAGCCCACTTATAACTGGAATTCAAAGTTTATGTTCCCTGTCACCAACCAAATCACTTGCAAACATTCCTCTGTTACTGCTGATCTGTGATAAGGTCTTACATATTTCACCTTTTTACGTGTTTTTAATAATTTGGTGCTGACAAATATCAATATCAATCTACAAGCTTGCGTTTGAGTATATTTACCACTTGAAAGGCAGTTAGAGAATTTTATTAGGTTCTTTTCTACATCTGCCTTTTAACATGTTATTACATTACAGATTAACCACTTTCAATTGAAGGTTAGGGGAAGCTCCTTAATTGAACATTGAAATAGGTTTTAAATCTGAGAATTTTCTTTACACTTGCATCAGGGTCTGAAAAACACTTTTGGAACTGTAGTTAGAACTCAAAAAATCTGTCTGCAAGTTTGTGTGGAAGGAGATCTTGCCTCTTGCTTTAATTTCTGATAACAGCAGCAGTTATACAGCGGGTCAACACTACGTGTGATTTAACAGCATTAATAGTCATTGAAATGACTTTATCAGGGACTGAGTTTTGCATATCACTGTTTCACCTAGAAATTTTGTGTTGAACTCACTACACAACATTTCCAAGGCTACTGCAAAATTTAATGTCTAAATTTATTTGAAGTTGTATATTAATGGTTGAGAGTGGATTTTTTTATCAGAAACATTTTAATCTTTTCCCAGCATTCAAACAATTTTGACAAAACTTTAAACCAATAAACTGCTGTGTGATAAATTCAGGATATTCAGTTTTTATTGCTACCAAAAAAATCACAGAATTAATAATAGTTAAATCCACAAGAGCAAATAAAATACCCCACTAAGTTTAATTTTTAGAATGTCCTTCACCTTGGCTTCATTTGATACTTATTCATGATTTTGATTATGCATTTTTTAACAGAATATCATAGAATCAATGCTTTGTTCTTCTTAAAATTAATACATAACATTGTAGGAAGTTATTTTGAGACTATCCTATTTTTTTCATTAAACTATTTTGATTTATATATTATGTGCATATTTTATCAGTATGTCCTCATAGTTTGCTAGTTAATTCAATGAGTTATAATCTTTTACTATTATTACCATTTTGAATGCTCACCTTTTTTCCAGATGTGGCCAGTGAGATCCCCATCAACCTGTTTTCTCTGTCTTTTAGCATGCACCTATCACTCTCAGATTCCTCTCCTACGTTCCTTGGTCCAACCATGAAATCAGATGTTTTCCAATAAGCACTGGTTGCTTTCTTAGGAAATGCTAATTAGAGACTAAGATCTGGGTAGTCGGTATCCACCCAGGGACTGAGCTAATGATCCCAGGCCCTCATAATGGACGGAGCTAAAGGATATATCTTTCCTTTAGGATATGTTTATTAGGATATGTTTCCTTTAGGATATGTTTATTCATAAAGGATATGTTTATTCACACACACACATTGACATCTATTTTTCTGCTTATATTTAAAAGCACAAGTTCAATACAAAAACTCCGATCCCAATGCAACACCACGGGGTTCAATTTAGTTTTCTCTCTTTTCTTATTTGCATTTCCCTTCTCCACTAGAGAGAAACCTATCTCCCATTATCCTTAATACATTTATTTATTTGATCAATTTTCCTGTATGTAGCTGATATTATGGTCATGACCCTTTCCTGGCATGGAGCTAATGCCATCATCAAAACTTCATGGAGTGTCTACTATGTTCCATTCAAAGTGCTCAACATTCAGGAAGCAATGTCAAATAAAAGCAGCATAGAAATAATCACACAAGTCTGATAAAAAAATAATCAAACAAATGAAAGTGTAGTTGGAACTGGACAACTTGCTCAGAAGATGTAAAGCTCATGGTGCAACCAGAGCTTATAATAATGGCACCTAACCTGGGCTCCGAGAGCAGGTGTCCTGAAGAAGTGGGGTTTTTAGTAAGAGCTAAAGAGAACCTGGCTGGATCTCAGTGGGCAGGGGCCAGGGGGTGTGAGAAGCCTAAGAAAAGCAGCAGCCAGCTAGAGTAGAGTATTTCATGGGGGTTGGGACACAAGTGTCAAATGGAGAGGTCATGATCAAATTTTCATTTCTAAAGTTCCCCGGGATTATAAGCCAGAGAGCTAAGCTCTGTATACGTGTTCAGGAGCAATTGCAAAAACCCAGATAAAAGAGGAAGACAGCTTGTACCAAGGAGATAATTGCAATGCTCAATAAATACTTGCATGCGTGATGAGTAGACCCATAACACCTTCCCCTGATCACATCACTTTCCTTCTAGCACATTCTGACACACCTTTCATGATGACTTCAGTGTAATTCCTCCAGGACTCTTTCTGCGTGCGCCCGCCCACTGACCTACACAGTGGAATGGGCCACTGCAGCCCTCCACACAATCTCCAGTTCCACGTTTTGCGATAATGTTGACCACAAGGTGTAGAAACTGTATTTCTTTGTCTTTGTCCACCACTGCACTCTGTCTTCTTCAAGGTCAGACACCGCATACCCAGATCCACCTCAGATGGAGACGGGTTTATTTTGGAGATGAAGGATTCTGTCTGACTTTCATGAGGGCAAAGGGTATTTCAGTCTGTGAGAGGTGTCACAGCCACAGTGGAGAGGGGCTTAAAGAGCAATTATTTGGAAACCTATTTCTTAGCCTAGGCTCATCCTATAACTTGAATCTGGGGGCAGGGGGAACCTCTCCCTTGCTGGACCTCAGTTTTCTCACATGCAAAATGGCAGAAACTGTTAATACATGCGGAGCGATTCCTTTGAGTAGGGCAATGTTATGTTGAAAGCGCATGTTCTGTTACAGCCTCACAACAACCTTTTGAAGTAGATGCAAGTTTTTTTCGTGTAATAAATGATGAAATAGAGGCAAAGATTGAATAACTTGCCCATTGTCATATAGCCAGTGACAGTCAAGTTAAATCCAGGCTGTCTAGATCCTGAACTGGCTCTGCTCACAATTCTGTCTGAAAACCACAGTAATGACTCTGAAGATGAGCTTTCTGACCCGGCATCCGGTGAGGTGCTGATGCTGGTGATGTGGTAATGGAGGGCGACTCAGGAGAGATGAGGCTGGCTGGCTGAGGCTGTGTGAACAATAGATGGATAATCATCTTAGGTACTTGCAGGACTGCTCACATACTAGCATACTATCATACCGCCAATGTGGAGAATTGCGGGATATACTAAATAATACAAATATGTCCCAAATGTACACTTTAATTTCAGATACTGGAGTCCAGCTCAACTGAAATTGACTTAATGAGGAAGCATAATAAAAAATATATACAAGACTAATACTTCCATCAGCGAGGGCACTTCCATGATGATGGATGCTGAAATTAAACTGAACAGCAGAGTGAAACAAGAATGAAACAAGAAACACATATGCATACACAGTGCACACAAACACACTGAAGCCCATTTGGTGCTCATACTCAGGAGCCTGTCAGATGCTTCACACTGGTCCCAAAGATGACGGAGAATGTGATGGTTGGTGTTTCATGACTTCAAGTCCTTGCCATCAGCCTACAACTTGATAAAATGGAATAATTCAGGTGTATCAGAGCCAAGGAGCATTCAGGTCTCCTGTGAAAGACAGTTAAAAGCTCAGCAGGCCCAGGAGCTTCCAAAGGCCACCAGTCGCTAATTGCAGGTATGAGAGAATCTGAACCGGGTGATCCTTGACAGGAGATGGGGCCCAAGGACCTGTGAAGCAGTCCATTCACCACCTCGCAGCCACTGGATCTCTGAACGTAGCGCATGCACAGCTGTCCCATAAAACTATTTTCAAGCTGAGGGGGATGATTTCCTCTACAGAAGGCTGCATCCTGGGGACTTCTGTGCGCAAAGTAAAATGGCTTGTGCCTGAGGGAGCACCGCTTTCTTCAAATATGTGATTTGGGGATGAAATGGACACATACTCAGAGGCAGGATCAGGCAAACAAGTGTGAGAAGAGAAGGGAAGGAAGATACCATGTGTGCCAGCAGCTACGATAGTGTCAGTGATTACGTTATTTCGCTGGTATCTTCCTCCAGCCTCGCAAGTTGAGTGCATTTTTTCTTCTTCCAAATGAGGACCCAAGATTTAGAGAATTGAAATCATTGACCAAGTCAACACAGCAGGAAGGCAAAATCAACTCCAGTTCATGTGACTGCAAAGCTCATACAGTCATCCTCCCTTATCCATGAGGCACAAGTTCCAAGACCCCCAGTGGATGTCTGAAACCACAGATAGCACCAAACCCTATATATACCAGGGTTTTTCTATACATGCATGCCTTTGATAAAGTTTAATTTATAAATTAGGCACAGTAAGAGATTAACAACAACACCTAATAGTAAAATGGAACACTTAGAACAATATACTGTAATAAAATTTATGTGAATGTGTTTTCTGTCCATCTCAAAATATCTCTTATTATACTATACGTACCAGGTGGTCACATGGACAAAGGATGATTCACAACCCAGGTGGGACAGAGTGGGATGGCATGAGATTTCATCAGCTACTCAGAATGACATGCAATTTCAAGCTTATGCATTGCTTATATCTGGAATGTTCCACTTAATATTTTTGGATCACAACTGACCATGAGTGACTGAAACCACAGACAGCAGAGCCATGGATAAGGAAGGACTACTCTATTTGTTCTACAACATAGGCAGTTTCCCGCTGAGATATGGAAGAGGCAAGCTTCCTTTCTCTTCTTCCATAGGTTCCATTGTCTGTTTTCTAACATTAATTATCACTTACCTCAGGTTTGCAAACCAGCTTTGATTCACAGGTACAGCCTTAGGAATTTCTATTTCATTCAGAATGTGCGTGTTTCACAAGATTTCCCAATCTCATCCCTTTGCTTCCTTTTAGCAGGTAATGGATGTCTAAAAGTGTGTCCTGTAGGATAAGTACTGAGCTAAAAACACCTCCCAAGATTGTGCCCTCAGAAACCAGAACTTTCCCAAAAAAATGCATGGAGACTATTTCCTGGCAGAGAAAATCCTCACCAGCCTTTTCACTAATGCTGACATACCTCCACGTCTTTGTGGGCCCACGTATGCACCAGACCTTGGCTAAGTGGTTTATTATCAAGAGGAAGTCAGTTAGGCAGACAGCGTCATTTTATGGCAATGGCATGGTACTGTTTCTATTGGTTGAAGACCAAGAGAATAATTGCCTGGCATTTGCTTGTTCATCTTCTTCCTCTGATGAACTGGACTACAAGCTGCTGAGGCAGGAAGGCTGCCTTGGACAGGTTCCTTACCCACTGTAGTCCTTTTGACAAAGGGACTTTGATTCATATTGATTGTCACTTACTTAAGTGGAATTCCTCTCTTCTCATTGAGAGTCCTTTGAGGGAAAGAGTCATGTGGGAAGAGACTCTGAAGGTTAATGGTCTCCCACTACCCTGACAATTAGTACACTTGGTTCTCCTTTGTTTGATGCATGACTGAGCATCACCTTTGATTTCCATGAGGGGAGGGGTTGGCTCCACCTGCACATCACTACATCCCAGTGTCTAACCAGGTGGGGCGAATACTGTAGGTTCTTAAAAAGACCTGCTGAGTGAATGCATGCAAGCATTAACATATTTGCAGTAGATAAATTCCTACCCAATCTTTTTAAAAAGGAGAAAGAAGGCTACTAACTACACATCTACTATGTGCTGAACACTATGCTGAATGATTAATAAGCATCATTTCATGAGAATTAGTGTGATCATTTTCATATGAAGAAAATTCTTTTCTTCAAGGTTTTCAAGTAACTTTCCAAGGGTCACACAGCAAATCACTGACAGAGCTGGGATTTGGATCCATGTGTAGCTGATCTTAATAGTCAAGGGTTACTTCTGTTTAGTTTTCTTTTTCTGCTGTATCTCCTCACATCCCTAACACTTTTGAAGTCCCTCATGTAGAAAAGTATGAGCCAAGAAGGTATGGAAAAAAGAATAGATGACCCAATTTAGATGGATCTGAGGGCATAGGAATGTGTCCAAAATATACTCAGAAGGAAAGAATTCACAAACATGAACCCTAGGGGTCCCAGTTAGTAAGGTTTGCCCTTGCTAGCAGGTCAGATAAGACAATTTAAGGTTCCCTATGGTTAGCGAGGCTATTACTTCAAGGAAAAATGGGTCACTACTCATTTCCGCTGGGAGTAGACACAACCTTTTCACCTAAATCATTACTTTCATACCGTAATCTCAATCATTTTTTGTGTGCAGTGGGGAAGGCTGGGGAAGGAGGCTCGTTCTTTCATTCATTCATTCAATCAACATTTCTTGCGTACTCACCACGTGTAAGGTTCTGTACTAGACTCTGGAGATGCACAGACACCCAAGCCATGGTCTCTCTCTTCCAAGACTTTCACAGGAAAGTGATATTGAGACAATAAACAATCAGGGTCAGCTTTTGTAGTCAGACCATCTGTGTGTGACAAGGCATCCTTGGAGACTCACTCCTGGGCTGGGTGAAATCAGATCTTGAAAAATAAAGGAATGAGGTCATATTCCTGGAACCAACTAAGCTGATCGACATCATACACAAGAAAAAGCTTGACCCACTACTCTGCTCTGATACAAAGAGGTTTTTAAGGAAAGATGTGGCCCCTTAACCCTCCTGGGCCCCACAGTTCTTAGTCTATCTCATGAGCATTTGGGGGTAATTCACTGTGTGTTCTCAGGCACACGGGGTGTCTGGAGCAGCGGTGGAAATAAAAGCCAGGATGAAAGTAACAGGATGCCTGACTCTTACAGGTATGCTGTTAGTATTAACCCGACACTAAAGAGAACAGAAGAAACTTGGCAATGGGTGGCCAAGTGAAGGTGTGAGGTTTGAGCAAATCAAATGGTGGTGCCGGAGTCAAAGAATTGACAGAAGCCCAGCCAGGACTGGGCAGGACCTCCCAACAGAGATAAGATGGCTTTTCAGTCACTTCCCACATGAGCCCTGAGAAGCTGAGACTCAGTGATTTGCATAGATGCAAAATATGTGAAATGTCTGGTCACTAGGGTCTGAAGGCAGGTAAACACAACCATCCCTTTCCAGTTTTCTTGGGAGGCAAATGTCATTCAGTCAGATCTGTTTCAGCCAAATAAATAAATACATAAAGCAGACTAAGGTCTTGCTATCTGGCCCCTATGTACCAGAGAGGCAGGTGGGCTGGCAGTGTGTTTGGAGGTCTAGTGAGACATTCTCTGGCCTGCCACCAGCCAGTGATCTTTAAGAGCAAACAGTGGCCGAGGCAACATGAACTTGCCTTAAACCAGCCATTGACTGTTACTATGGAAATTCTGGTAGTTGCCAGGTACTGGAAGGCCCACCAACAGACTGAGGCAGGATACAAAGCTTCTCTCCTTTAGAAACTTAGTAAAGTGTGGGACTCTTGTTCTCACAAGAATGATTCCAGGGAGAATCTCTCAATTTGTGACTTCATCAGAAAAAATACCCAAAGAAGATAACCTTTGGGATCTTCTACAGGGTCCTGAAGATTCATTCTTGCCCTTTTGTGTCCCTTCATGCCCCAACACCAATCCCTGGAGCAGCCATTGGATCATCCCACTGTATGGGTCTCCTTTGTGAGTCAGTCAGACCCAGCTCACTGTGAATGTCAACTCTGCTTTCTACTAATGACTCAACCTGGGGAAAAGAGTTTTACTTCTTTGAGCCTCTGTTGCCCTATTGTCAAGATGGAAGTGCTTATGAAACCCATCTCAAATGGCTACCTTGAGGGTTAAAAGAGATTATACCTGCAAATGTTTATACAGAGAAGGCAGAGGTCACCCCTGGGCCTTTACTTCCCCTCATGTTTTAGTTCCAAAATATACACACTCATATGGAATACCATACTGAGAGGCTAAGGTACAATTCTCAGCTCATTAGCAAATATTCATTCTTCAAGATCCAGCCCAAAATTTCCTTTATTTCAGCATATTTTCCCTGCACTTCCCCTGGGAAGTAAATTACTGCCTCTTCTGTGCTTTGATTACACTTGGCATCTCTGTTATAATAATTACCATGCTGTTTGTTAATCACGCATACACACACTCATTTATTTAACAAAAACTTATTCTGCATCTTCTGTACCCCAGGACCTGGGATGAGGCTGGATGTAGGGAGAACATGAGAACAAGATGTACTTGGTCCGCCCTCACGGAGCTGACCGTCAGCCTCTGCCTCTTGGATGTGACCAAGAAGAATGCATTTGTCTAGCTGTCATGTCACAGAGTCATCTGAAGGCTCTCACAGATGACTGTCTTGCCCTAGTGCCCCTGGTCAGTGTGGTTGAAAGTCAAGACCTGCACCTATCCCTGATTCACTAGGACCTGTGATTGTCCAGGAGCCCCCTCCACGTGTGGATCTGGGGCAGAAGCATAGGTGCAAGTGTAAGGTATATGGGCACTCAGAGAGGCATGTAGGAAGGGAAAGGCTTTCCCACCTGCCCTCCGAGGTTTGATGGCTGGGTCTCTGAAATACACTAACCACAGGTATACTGTAGAGAAAATATGGTAAATGGATTAATTTTCAATATTACATACATGGAGGCATCACAGGAAAAATTAAATACTCAAAAAAATGGAATGATTTGAGAGTTTAAATACCATAATAATACGGGAAGGGGAGGAGGGTTGTGGGCCACGTGGAGAGAAATGATTTTTAGGAAAGGTGAATGGGCCCTTACAAGAATAGATGGGGATATGAGAGTTTGTGACAGCATGTCTCAGTGTGGTGTCCACTTCAAATCTCCCTCCTGTGACCAAGGTCCATCATCCTGGTTGATGAATCTCCCAGGAAGAGGACTTACGACCATAGAGCTCCTCTTGGCGGACCTATCTTTAGGCAGATAAGGGGAGTTCAGAGAAAGCCTTTCTTACCATTTGCTGTTTTTCAAGTGCCTTCAGCTCGAACCTAATGAGTACACTGAGGCAGCATATTTGAGATGGTATGTCTTAAAACTCCTTTAGGAGCCAAGAATTGTGGCTTTTGTCCCCCTAACTTCAGTAGAGCTGGAGCAGGAGCAAGCAGGTCTCCTTGTGAAGAGGTGATGCTTCTGTGCATTCAGGAAGGATGAGTGAGGACCAACCAGGGGACATGGGAAGAGACACTTGTCACACAAACATCTTCCTCCTGCTTCCTGTCTCCTGGGCTCTGCTGGGCTTGTTTGATTGACACTTTGTCTTTTGCTTCTCCTGCATCTCACCAGATGGCCCATAGTCCTGTCTTTGGGTCATCTGATCCACCCTGTCCCCTTAAGATTGTACCCAAGTGGCTGTTGTCTCTTGCCTCATCTCCAGCATCAACCTCTCCTAATAGGCAGCATCAATTCCAGTTTGTTAGGCATTTAAAGTGAAATTTATACTATTCCCTAAGATAGACCGATTTCATGATATGTATTTCCTCCAGCTCAGTAACTTTTAATTTCCTGTTTTATTTTCAGGGCTGCCGTTGCCTCGGTCATGCAGAAAGCCCGCCCTGATGCCTGCTGCTCTCCCACACAAGCCATGGCTCCTCGCTCCCAAACAGCCCACAAATCTTACCGTTCCTTCCTCTGCCAAGCCGTCTGCACCCCGCATCCATGCCCACTACGGCAGCCCTCTCTCCACCCCTCACTACGGAGGGTCACTGTCAGGACCACAGCAGTCACCTTGGAACATGTCCTCCCATGTCTGGCCTCTTGCAAGCCCAACCCACCATGGCCAAGCTTTTATAAACTTGCAGTCTCCCCAGCGTCTGCTTGGTGTGGCCTTCAAGGCCCTCCACCGCCTGCTCTTTATTCTCATCTCTTTCTTCCCTTCCCTCGGTGCCTCGTTTCCTCTCACAGAACTGGTGCTGATTCTAAAGAGGAGGCTGGTGCAGTGGAATTGTGACACATTGGGGGAAAAGAACCTTCATTTTAGTATTGGCTCTGCCGGCAATTACCAAACGACCAAGGGCACGTTATTTCAACTCACTGAGCCGTGGTGGTTTTACATATACATAGATAAAGCCCAGGTCAGCAGTCTATGGCCCATGCTCCAAATCCAGCCCACTGCCTAGTTCTGTCAATAGTTTTATTGAAGCACAGCCATGTTCTGTCATTAATTCATTGTCTGTGGCTGCCTTGGCATGACAAGAGCAGTTGTGAGTAGTTGTGACAAAGACAGCCTGCCCCACAAAGCCTAAAACCCAGGGTCTGGCACAATAACACCCCATTTTTATTATAAAATCTTTTATTACAAAATCATAACTATGTAATTCTGTAACATAACAATATCATGCTCAAGCACACCATTTGACATTTTAGATGAAATGTTCAAATTAAAACTATAAATTATTATACCCATATTATTACCCTATCAAGCACATGCCAATAGGCCTTATTTCTGCCAGACCCTGTATTTCTTATCTGGCTTTTTCCAGGAAAAGTGTCCCAATTCCCAATCTATAGAATAACCTCTGATGTTTCTGTAAGCACTAATGTGTTATGTCTATAAGTAGCTAAGTATATATATATATAATGTTTTAAACATTTTTATGTAGGTATAATCACCAGTGAAAAATTAAGCTTTTTAATCCTTTATGTGTTGCAATTTACATGCAAGGGAGTTCACAGGGCTCAGGGCATGTCACCTCTTTGGGTCTCAATATCCTCATTTTTTCAATGATGTTAGCACCTACCTCTTGCAGTGATTGTGAGATTTAAAGGTAAAAGTACTTGCAAACCATCCAGCCTCACCCCTGGCTGTGGCAGGCACTCAATACATGTTATTTTTCTTTCCCTGAACAAAACGCCTTTCTTATTTTACAGATCTTGAGAGGAGCTCCTGCCACTTCAACATCAACATCACATGGCCACCTTGGCTTCATGGTTTATATGCATACATTTAATCCCTGTGCATTCTCTCCCCCCTCCCTCCTCCCCTCACATGGCTCTGTATTTCCACGCACGAAGGCAAAGACAACCTGCTGACATAATTACTCTGTGAAGGCTGAGCCACTTAGGGCAAGTGCTGCTCTGGAGGGTGTAGGACAAGAATCGCCTTGAGATGCATCAATAGGACCAGAGCTCCACTGTGAAAGGACAAGAGCAGCTTAGCCACCGGTCATCTGCACTGGCCTCTGTGCAGTTCTGGAGGTGGCATCTTCCCACCACATTTTAGAAGTGAGTGATGTGTGTGAGGTAGATTGGCCAGCCCAAGGAAGAGATGAAGCATCCATGGAAATGGGCTGCTCAGGTTATGTGCTTGGGGGAGAAATGTTGAATGACGACCCCAGCTGGTGCACCTCTGGATCCATCCCCGTGTTTGTGCTGAAGCCATGCTTCCCCCGGCCTACTCACAGCCATTGACAGGTCACAGTGAAGACACTAGTGCTGTGTGTGGAATGTGGGGTGCCTCCAATGGGCAACATTGGCTGGAAGACACCCCACTGATCCAGTTGAAACTTTCATAGACTGGTGCTAAAGTTTGAGCCTCCTCCTGCCAGTTTCCTTCCTTCCCCCTCTCCCTTCACAGAAGTCAAACCTGCATCACAGTCTGAAGGCTCTCCCTGACCATTCCTACTTTTTCTGCTTTGCCCTTCCACTGATAAATCTCTTGGTCCTGTCTTGGTGCTACTTCTAGGAGGACTTGAACTATCAAGTAGACTATAAATGGAGCAAGAGGATACGTGGAGAGATGGGGACCAGTGACTGTGGCTGGCTAAGAGCATGCACACGTATTGGTATGTGGGCACAGGTAGTCCCTGGTACAATGCGACAGCCCAGTTGCTGAAAACTCCACTGCTGAGGATGTAGAAAAACAGAGTTGGGCGCTTCTCTGGGGGCACTTTAAAAGACAAGTCCCAAAATACGGAGCTTGGCAATATTCTAAATGTGAAGACTCAAATTAAATTCAACCGTGTTAAGAAATGTGTTAGGATTAAGGAAGATTTGGTTGGGTAAATTGCCTCAGGTCTCTTTAGAAATTTCCCTCTTGATGAGCAAGGGTTTTATTCTGGAAAAGTCTCTTTACCAAACCTATTAAAGATTTGCTTCTACCACCTGAATAAACAATGATAAATGTAGAGATATCAAGCCAAGGTGTGAGGACAGGAGGAGGTTTGTGGTGAATTTTCCAATGAGTCAATTGTTGAAAATTTGAGGGTATCTAAAACCTCTTATAATAGCCACATGAACCCCTATGTATTGAATCTGTTATACACTTTATGGAAATGTGTCCATTTCGTGATGCCCACGTGGCCACTTTTAGTGCAAGGACCATGATGTAAATCTCATGGGGAGGGATGTCTAAACCGAGGACCACAGTTGAGAAGCAGGTTATCGGCTTCCTTGCTAGTTTCAAATGTAAACACTGAGCTAGCAGCAAATAATCATCTAGAACAATCTCAGTAATTGGTACGTGTGAGAGTTAATATACTTCTAAGCAGCTCACAACCCATTCCCTTGCTTGGGTCTCAAGACATTATACAGATTGCATCCCTGATTGGTACACAGGGGGAGCTGCAGTGAGGAGAATCTTAGGGTGGAACAGTGACTGGGCCCAGGTATTCTGATGCTATGTCCTCGACCAGTGTCACCGCCGTGTGTTTCTATACTGTTTTCATGTTAATATATACATGTCCATGCTGATTTCACCATAACAAAAGTGTTCATTTGTGTCCCTAGGAAATGTCCAAGTAATTTGCATTTAGTGAATGCCATTATGAGGAATTTAGTCATCCACTCTAAAGATAAGGAGAAAGAAAAGGCTTTTTGTGCATTTTCTTGTTACGGGTGTACGGATCCACTTTCATAATGTGATACCTTGCCTTCAGAAATGTCTGCTGCAAATCAAGGCTTCCTATTTCAGCCTCACACTCTCCCTGACCAACCTAAATATATAATTGTTGGAAGGGGATTGCCCCCAAAAGACCTATGCAAATCTGATCAAATCCCTTGAAGTTGAAGAGGGCTTATGTTCAGGACTCTGCTGGGTACCCAGAGCTGCGTGCTTTGCCAGCTGCCAGCATGAAGCTGGAGAAGGAAGCAGCCGTTTTCATGCAACCCAGTGGGGTTTCCATTCTGGATTCCTCATGGAGGGCTGTAGATCTCCAGTTTCCATATCAGCCCCGCTCCAAGGCTCTTCTCTGATATGCAGGCATTGTTCTCAACCCCTAGAAGCTGGCAACAGAAGCTTAGCTCATCTGGGAGGAAGACAGGCTGAGCTTTGGGGACATGAAAAGAAGCCCATCAATCTTTCTACGGTGACAGTGTATAGGTCCATGGGCTCCTTCTCCTGCAGCTTTCCCAACCCCTGGTGAGGAAGCATACAGAGAAGAGAGTGGGAACCAGCCAGCTACTCCCATCTCACCAATGGAATTTCATGGAAATGGGACTGCAAAGGCCTTCTCTGTTCTTTGAATCTCTGAGGCTAGTGATGTCAGCTATTTATTCTCCTAATGGGTGCGACACAATGGTCACAGACCCTGGGGAAAGCGAGTCCCCCAACTCTGAGACCAGAGTAAAGCCCTTAAAATGTGTAGAAGGCTTTCAAAGAGCAAAAGCAATTCATAATGATTAAGAATGCATGCCTACTTCATTGGTAGGGTTGTGGAGGGGGACGCAGACACGAGTGACAACAGTAACAACAGCAATAATAACTACAAGGCTAGATAGAAGCTGACTTTTTGAGTCCTTATATTTGTTAGGCACTGTTCTAAGGGCTCATGCAATGGATCCAGTGTAATTACTGAATCTTCACAATGGAACTGGAAGAGAGGAGCTAGGAAGCTAATGCACAGAGAGGTGAAGCTGGTCACACAGCCAGGATAGAGCCGAGCCAGACAGCATCCAGGTCCCTGGTCTTCATAAGCCTTTTCTTAGTCACCACCAGACACTGGGAAAGACCCGGACATGAGAAGAGCCCTTGCAATGATCTTATTCTACCTTCTTACACAGAATGGCATTCTTTTTCCAGCACCCTCCCATACTGGCAGAATTCTCAGACTCAATAAATACATTTGAATTCTGACTCCTTTCCACAGCTGAGAAAAGAGAGGCCCCCAAAGTTTCAGTCCTTTTGCAGAGTTCCAGAGAGAAGTGACAGGGCAGGGACGTGAAGCCTGGTTCATAGATCTTGCCATTTCCCCTCTATCTTGTCCTCCCAAGAATAGGACCTAAGCATAACGTAGTTTTTTGTAAACTAACCTCATGTTGGAAGGAGATTATTTTTCATGGAGATCTACGAAATTCCCAAAAAACAGCACAGTGAGGAAAGAAGTAACGATGCAATTGGCATGGCCTGAGCCAGCCAGAATTTATGTGACAGTTAACTCTCGCCTTTGTCCTTTCAGGAAAATAAGTCACACTCTGGGGGACCCACAGCACAGTCTAAATTTCCAAAAGTGCACGTTTTCTCATGTTAAGAGTCTCCCTTTGGGAGAATCCTTTCCGGGATTAATTGGCTCTCCTCTGCATATTTACAGCCATAATCATTTGAATCGAGACCTTTATATGCTCCACACATATAAATATGAAGAAACGCTGACAAAACACGAACCGAATTCTCATTGCTACCATCTGCCAGACCAAAAAAAAACACGTCAATAATGTGTCTGTCAAGTTATTTCAGGAAGTGTTTGAGGTTGGGGACAGACATTCTCTTCCTCCAAAGGACAAGTCTTGATAACTCAATCTTGAAACACCGATGACAATAGAAAATACCAACATTTATTGAGCATTTTCTTCAGACCAGACAATAATCTCAGCAATTTGTATGTTTGACTTCTTTGAATTCTCATATCACTTCTATCAGATCATTATTTTAATTGTATGGATCATACCCATGGTTCTCAAACAGGGGTGATTTTCCCCTCAGGGGACATTTGACAATGTCTGGAGACATTTTTCAGTTGTGACAATGGAGGGTAGGGACTTGGAGGTGCTACTGGCACTTCGTGCATAGAGCTCAAGGACGCTGCTAAACATCCCAGAAAGCACAGGACAGTCCTCAAAAACAAAGAATCATCCAGCCCCAGATGTCAACAGTGTTAAAGTTGGAAAAACCCTGCAATCGACTGGAAAAGAAATAGAAAACCTGAGATTCTACAAATTGAATTTATAACCGAAATCCCTCCCCCACCTCCCTTACCCCCCAGATTAAAAGATAGCAAGGTGTTACAGACAAGTCATACCAGAAATCCTAACTCATTCCGTTAGGTGCTCTGTAAACCACACAAGAACATTTTCAAATAAGAAATTATAAACTGATCTACCTAATGAATTATGA
>VMDR010013876.1:0-24347 GCA_007922815.1 Macrotus californicus | reverse complement strand
GTTATCTGACCACTTTTAGATATTTTTTAATTGATTGAGATTAAGCCTTGTGCGTATGTGTGTTTGTGCATATGTATACATATACCCATATATGTTTATATACACATCTTCTTCCACTATCCCTTGCTATGTTGTGATCATTTTCTCATATCATGCAACTGCTTCAGAATATACATTTTAATTGTTGCCTTTTATTGACTCTTAAGAGAAATACCACTGCTTACTTAGCCCTTCCTCCTTAGGTTGTTTCCAATACTTCTCTTATAAAAATGTTCTGGTGAGCACCCTCACCCAGAAATCTTTGTGTTGATTTCATTAGCTTTTAAAAATTAGCTTTCTAAATAAAATTGAAGCTTTTCACTTAAATGAGACAATAGAACATTCATGTATACATTTTTAAAGCTTACTTAGTTATTAGTCTTTAAAGAAACTTTGGAAAAAATGAACATTTTAGAGGCCTTTTTACATGTGAGTGGTTGTTGTTTTGGAATCTGCTGGCATCCCATTTGAAGGGGCCATTGCCCGTGTCCCTGGATCTCCCTACTCTCAATTTCCATAATAACTCTAATTTTAAACTTCTACATCTCTGTCAGATAACAGGTCCTGAATATTAGAAGATAATCCAGGTTTCTGATTTGGGAATTTATTTACTATCATTAATTTCAGTATATTTGTCTTAGCACAGCATAGTTATATTTAGGAATGTATTTTTCTCCTTTCTAAGGCTTTATTTGCATCATTTTAAACAAAGGCAATTTTATGTTTAAAAAAAAGTTGGTTAGAGTAAAGTTAATTGCAAGCATTTTCCTTTGTGAATAATGTAAGGGGAAGCCACTCTGTTCCAGAGTTAGTCTTGACTGTCTATATTAATTTCAGCAAATCCCACTACACAGTCCCAGAGACATTTAAATCACATGGTAGAGTTTGAACAGTAATAGAACATTTATGAAGATATGTAAAGTTGATTCCATGATAAACTAGCAAATTAGAGCCTCTAAAATCTAAATTACTTTAAATGGATTTAATCTTACAGAGAAACACAGATGTCTTAACAACTCTGGATTGTGAATGTAATAATAGTCATACTAATAACGATGACAGTATCAAACATGTGTATATGTGTATATATTAGCAGTAACTTTTATATGCTGGACATACATGATCTCATTTAATTTTCTGAGTTACTCTGTGAGGTACACATAACACTGATGCACAGATGAGGTCACCAAAGCAAAGAAACGTTAAGTGAATTGCCTAGAACTAATTCCAAAAATGGTTCAGCGAGGGTTATAGATCATAAGAACAGTAATGAAAATTTTTATCTTTTCCTTGGGAGAATATATACAGACAATTAATCATGAACATTTTAGCACATACGACAAGATGTACCAAACCTGCTTTTTGGTATGCTTTGTGAAGGGGGAGAGGGGACACAGATGAAGGAAAACTACAAAAAGAAAAGAAAAGACCATCCAAAAAGGCAGAAGATTTGACAAGTAAAAAAGAGGAGAAATGAAGGAATAAGGAAAAAAGAGGCAGAATTAAGAAGAAGAGACAGGAGGAAGGATCAAATGACCAGGACGTCTTGAGTGAGGAGAGCACAGAGGCACTAAGGGCAGTGGGGGACTGTGACAGGCAGGAAGGCAGTGCCTGGGAGAGCCATACTGGGACCCAAGACAGAAAGAAACATCAGTAATCATGATCCTGTCTTTATTTAAAATGTGTGTGTTTTGTTCATTATAAATTTATTGAAATTAATACTGATTTTTAAAATATATATAACAGTAAAATATTATTTATCTTGATTACTGAATTCATTTCCATCTCCTTAACTTTTATGCCCAAGGTAAGTCTCTTTGCTGACTCATCTTAGTCCTGGCCCTGCCTTCGATTCCCATTGATTATCAAAAGGTACACTCTGTTGGGTCAGTCTAGTTTACTTTTTCTGCTCCCAGTCTGTTTCACGTAAACACCTGGCTTATTCTAGAGCTAGGCATATGCCTCCTGGCACCCTGCCCCACTGGAGCTCTCAGTGTGCTTGGTTCTCCTTCTTTCTCCCATTACCAAAACATCTGCTTAGAATTTGCCTTTCCCAGCTTACGGAATCTCTGGTAATGCTCCATTTTTCTTTTCCTCTAATAATTTTGCTTACTAATCAAAAACTCACATGAAGGTGCTTCTTCATTCCAAGAGCGTTATGGAGAGAGAGCTGGGCATGAATTCTTGACTCAGCTCTGCAATCAAATGACCTTGTGATTTGGCATCTTTCAAGTTACTGCATGTATCTCTCTGGATTGTAGATTTCTCACTACAAAAAGAGGAGTTTGGATGAGATGATTTATATGGACTATTTGGCAAAAATAATCTCTAATCCTATGACCATCTTTGTTTTCAGCTCTGAATCTCACATTGCATTCACACTCGGCTTCTGGGCATGTCACAGCAAGAGAAGTGAAAATATACTAGACTTTAGAACATTTTGTGGAGGTCTGGTACAATGAAACCAAAAGTCATATTCACCCCATGACGAGTAGGTTTTCCGTAGGTCTGTTTTAGAAAATTAAATAAACTTATTTTCATAGCTTTTTATAAGCTGCGTATATGTATTCTTTTTGATCTATGCTAAGCAAAGTTGTTAATCTATAAATTAAATCAAATTGGTAAGGCCGATAGCTTTACATTTTCCTCCAAATCTGTGCGACTTGCTGACATTGTTTTATTGACTTCTGAGTCCAGTGATCTATCAGAGGGCAGCTGATTGTCTGTCACACAGTCTTAGACCTTTAAGTACATGACATAAATCTATTTGCTCTGATAAATGAGTTTGAGCTCTTTTTTCTCTCGCTCTCCTTTTTGTCCCCTTTCCTTTAAAGATGTTCACGAGTTACAAGTTCCTGCAAACTGGTTTCACATTTTGCCACTTTACTTCTGACTCTAATTCTTTTAGAGAAGCTCACCTGCCTTCACCCAAGAAGTCTTCTTTGTAGCCTCCCAGCTATTGAGACATTTTTCTTGGCTTTAAACAGCAAGAAATTATTGAATCTGAAATCACTGCATAAACAAGTAAAATAGATTAACTTTCATCCCTTCCTTATGTAAGGAATTACAGGGTTGTAAAGAATTACCAAATTCTTCAGATGCACTTTCATATCTAAAATCTTTTCTGTCTGTGTCTGTTTCATGTATGGAGACTTATAGTGTGAGATATAATATAATATGTTTCCCAGAGCCTCCTGTATGGTTGTGTAGTCTCTACCTTCACAACAGTGCCAGGACAAAGAGGCAATTAGGGACTGAAATGTAGCCTCTACTCGACTGGACAAGATATGAGGCCATGAGGTTATAGCACCCCATTGAAGGTATGTGTTCTTGTTTGCACAAAGATACCTTATGGGCTGATAAAGCATTAACAAACACACACAAACATACATACGTGCTTATATCCGGTAGACACCAAGTATTAAGTTTATCTTAGTAGTATTTTTTAAATCCCTTTATGTAATGGGCATCTTACAATGATAAACCATTTATGTTTCCTCAACAGAAATTAATTGCATTTAATCACCTTTAAAGTTATAAAAGTGGTATTTTCAGTATTTAACTGAAAATATGACAAAGGCCCTGAATAAACCTTTGATATGAAATATAGTTCCCAGACTAAATGATTGAGTTCCAGGATTAAGCCGAAGGGGATGAAAAACATCGGTGCCATTTAGTGAGTAATAGGAAGCCACTGAGAAAGATCATAGAACTCTCTCATAGGCACACACACCTTTCTGACAACACTTGGGTCAGAATGGTCCAATGATGAATAAATAATAGGCCAATGGCAATTCTTAGCTTACTTTGATGGACTTATTTGGCTAGTGGCTATAGTAGGGAAGATTAAAGATTTTTATTGTTCATATAGAAAACCAAAGTGTGTAGATTCACGAGCCTGAAGAAATAGGCAATTCTAATTCTTATGCATCTCTAGAAATGATTATAGGGATTGCCGAGTAAACTTCACATCTTGGAGAGGTGCAGTTGCTCATAAGAGAGTAATTCTTTCTTAAACGGAAATAAAAGTAATGTTGAGAAGAATTACTAATCACTGTCACAGGCCCCATCAGCATCCTTCAGCATTACCCTTTTATAAATACTGCATGTTATGCAAAGAATGAGATTCTAAAGATGAATTTCCAACAACAAAGAATAAGCTAAATTTGACTATTAACGGGGAGTTTCCATCACACTGTTTAGTTTTGTTTTTGACAAATTTCAAATTTACATGGATACTTTTTTTTATATAAGAGCTGATTTCTTTAAGAAATGAATCTTCTATGGGAGATAAATCCTTAAATATTTATACTAAATTAGAAGGGATTATTAATTATACCTAAGGGTGCAAAAAGTGGTGATAGAAATCAGATTGTTTAGAAGGAAAGCTGAAAAGCTGTTGTTTTATGTTTTCAATATGTCAATATACATTGTAATTATTTTTTAGAAGAATTTTCTGTGCTGAAGTCATTTTTCTCTGCCATCTCAAAGAAAAAACAAGAATTTACGTTTAATCTTGCCAATGCCCTCTACCTTCAAGAAGGATTCACTGTGAAAGAACAGTATCTCCATGGCAACAAGAAATTTTTTCAGAGTGCCATAAAAGTGGTGGATTTTCAGGATGCGAAAGCTTGTGCAGAGACAATAAGTGCCTGGGTAGAAAGCAAAACAGATGGTAAAGTTTCCCATTTTCATAAAATCATTATTTGACATTGTATTCATAGTTTGTAATATCTTAAATAATGGTTGAATATTTCCCTACCAAACTGGCTCAGAGGGATAAATCTCTTATTTCTCTTCCCTGTATTCAAATTTAAACTAAAACAAAACCAAGAGAAATTATAGACAGCTTTGAAAACAACACAGATTCTTATTTTGAGAAATATCTATTTATGGAATTCTTAATGGAAGAATTGTAGTAGTAGTTTTTGTTATTCTACAGATTTTTAAAGTATGGCAGCAGGAATAATATCTTTGGTCAGATAAAAATGAGATCTGTCAATCCCAAATGCTTTTTTCCCCACAAATACTATAAATAATTAACACATCTTAGTTAGACGTGTTAATGTTTAATAATAAATGTTGATAGTCCTATTAGAAACACAGTAATCTTAACTTGAAATTAAATATAAGCTAGCAAAAATTCCAAAAGGGCTACAGAATGACGTAGTAGAAAGAACACATGCTTAAAGTCATATAGATGAATCCAGATTTTAACAAATTCTAAGCTATGCCTTAACTGCAATGAGAATATTATTAAACTTCAGGATTACTAGAAAGTCTAACAATAATGTATGTGAAGTGACAAGCATATATCTGGTCCCCAATAAACAGTGGTCTGTTTCTTTGCTTATTCATTCTGCTACAAAAAAATGGTGATGGTGTAAGATGGAACTATGTTCTTTATGGGAAGCCTCATACAGGAAACCGTCAGTTAAAAACATGAGGTGGGTGTTGTGAGTTCTGTTCATAGGGAAGTCCTATTAATAGAATACAAAATGAGAACATCCCTAGGCCGCTCCATGGCACCCATTCATGCCTGTGTCTCATAACTTTGAAATATTCATTGGACATTGATATAGGAGACTGCACTCTGGAAAAAAGAAAAGCATGCTAGCAGCTCGGTATTTGTCTCTTCCAACGGTCAGTGGCAGCAGCTCTAAGTAGAAGACTGAGTGTCCCATTAACTTATTCATTCTGATCGACCTACTGGAGCACCTTGAAATAACATTTGAAAAATGCCAATACAGGCACAGGAAGAGATTTTTTTTTTCTGTCTGAAAAACAATTTATAGAAAATAATCTTACTAAAGAGAGTTCATTACTAGGTCAGTTCAAATTTGCTTAAGACAATCTTGTCTCTCTTGTTTCCTAGGTAAATCCTGTTTGTACTTGTTTCTAAGTAAAATATTTAATAGTGCTGCCCTTTACTCTCAAGATTGCTATGTTTAGATGATGAAGCACTCTGTTTATAAGTGGTCTGCAAAAGAAATTTTTTAAAATTTTATTGAAGCATTTCCACTGAGCTAATGCATATTTCTTCTTGCCTCCTCTTCTATCCCCTTCACAGGAAAAATTAAAGACATGTTTTCAGGGAAAGAATTTGGCCCTCTGACTAGGCTTGTCCTGGTGAATGCTATTTATTTCAAAGGGGATTGGAAACAAAAATTCAGAAAAGAGGACACACAGCTGATGAATTTCACTAAGAAAAATGGTGCAGCAGTCAAAATTCCAATGATGAAGGCTCTTTTGAGAACAAAATATGGTAATATGAGAAGTCACCCCCTAAAGCATGACCTGGGGAATTGCCAGGTATATTTAGTATTTTGTTTTCTCTTTTCCAGGTTATTTTTCTGAATCCTCCGTGAACTACCAGGTTTTGGAATTACCTTACAAAGGTGACGAGCTTAGTTTAATCATTATACTTCCTGCAGAAGAGGTGAACATAGAAGAAATGGAAAAATGGATTACGGCTCATCAAATCTTGAAATGGTTCTCTGAGATGAAAGAAGAGGAAGTGGAAATAAGCCTCCCTAGGTTGGTAATGTCGTTTTATTATTCTGGTTCTTATATTTTCACTTATGGAGGGATTTGCATAGTTGGCTGAATTATAACAAATGCTTGAAAGGCTATAGACAAAAATGAAAAGGAAAATGCATTTGGAAGTACCACTCCATGTTATGGACACAAAGGCAGGTCTGCACGTCGCCAGCATTGCTTTGCCATGAAGATGACTGAGTTGAAGTGCTGGTTATTCTTTCATAAAGATGAGGTAATGTAACTCTGCAAACTAGAATGCTAGGATTAAAAGAAATTACCACTCTTTTTATGACACAAAGTTTTTTTTTCCTCATTTTTTCTTGATTAGAATTTAAAATGTTTATTTTCTATTAGGTTTAAGGAAAATAAAACCCCCAAACCCTTAGGATACTATACAATGCAAGGACACGTTAAATGGCCTTTGAAAGACAATGTCCTAACAGTCACTGCATTTTATGTGCACTCCTAGGATCGGTTTCAGATAGTCAACACAAAATGGAAACTGCAAAGGCATGACTCAGTAAGCAGTAATTTTAAACACTAATTTTGTGATATCATGCTGCTAGATGACAGGAAAAATTTCAGAGAGTAAGACGTGCCCAAATAGCTCAATTCACACTCTATCTGAATTTTTAAAGAGACAGATGCCTAATAGATTATATTCTGTCTTTTGTTTCTAATTTTTTCTTAAAACTCGTCAAGGTCTGTTCGGTCTGTGTGCCTCTCTTCCTGAATCCTTGGCCTCTTAAGCCCCTTGGCTTTTCCTTCGATCCAGTCAGTCATTTCAATCCTTCTCTCACCAAATGTTTTAATATTTTTTTCACCTTGTCTTTTCCCCTAATTCTCTCCCCAACCACCCTCAATTCTGAGTCTACTCATAAAACCACTCCAGCTCCTCAACTACTGGTTTTATGGAGCAAAACCCAGAAAGCAGTTCCCTCTGGTCTCACCAAGGCTGGAGCTTGGGTCTCCATGTTTATCTGCAAATCACCTTCTTTTCTAACTCCCACATCACACCAAAACTTCACCTCTATTCTCCATGTACCACTCTATGCTGCTTTCTCTTACCAGCCATGTGTATCTCAACTTCCTGTTCCTTAGAGAAAACATGTTGTCAAGGAAACTCACCTTTTTACCCTACACCTCAAAAGATGTATGAATTTTTGCTAATCATCTCTTTCTCTCCCTTCTTTGATGTCCTGTAAAGGTAGCCTATGATTTTCTCACTCTAGCTCTAGGCTCTAGGTCCAAATGTTATTAACCATCCCATTTTTCTTGAAGACCTTTCTTTAACCCCTATGGCAGACCCTTTATTAATTGCTTTCTCTCTGTGAAATTTTCCTGCTCCCTGACTTAGCCTTTTTTCTTTTGCTTCCCTAAAAATGTTCACAAGAGTTTTATCTTCAATTTTTTTTCTCTTCTTACTCTTTTCTTAAAATTTGTCCTTTATTATTCACATCTCTAAAATCTGACTTTCTCTCTCCAACCTGTCTTCCGATTCCCCATCACCTGTATAATCTCTACCTGGAGATTATTCAGGCTTTCAAAGAGTACTTTTTTAAAGCTACTACTGTGTGCCAACCATGGGGGATCTAATGGTGTATGTGACATATAGTTTACTTTTTAATAATAGAAATAACTTTTGGAATGAACTTTTTCAAATTTACTTCTTTCTCTCTCTCTTTCTCATCACCCCCCCCTCACCTCTTTGGAAAGACAACTGTTCGGGGCCAAAAAACAATCCTGAGTTTAAAACCTCTTCTTGCCATGGACTAACGGTGGAGTCTCAGGACAGTTACTTGACTGTTTTGAGTGGTTTCATTAGTATAAAATGGGGATAATAATGCCTGTACTCAAGGTATCCCCAGCTTCATCAGCCTACATGGCAAATGCCTAGAGAATAAGGCGGAAGTCCCAAACTCCACTGACAATAGGAATCATAGGTTTTTGCCTTCAACATTTTAGGAATCTCCACAGGGATTCACTTAGACATTCAACCAAGTGTTGAGAGACAGGACAAGCTGTTATGTCTATTGGCTTACAGACTTACAGTCATTAGTTTGCTACTCATTAGAAAATGTATCTCCTGTTCAGAAACACAGATTAATTGGGACAGTCCTCAACACAAGGAACTAGGACAGGTGGAAACTTGTATACATGTTGCCTATAACCAGACGGTTACCACTTAGATGGAGTGTTACAGGATTTGCACCAGAAATTTACTAGGCCCTGGCCCAGCAGCTCATTTGGTTAGAGCATCTTCCTGATACTCCAAGGTTATGGGTTCAATCTCTGGTTAGAGCACACACAAGAAGAAACCAATGAATGCATACATAAGTAAAATAATAAATTGATGTTTCTCCCTTTCTCTTTCTTTCTCTCTCTCTCTCCCCCTTTCTCTCTCTTTAATATCAATAAAAAAGAAATTTACTAACACTATGCAGCATCACACAGTAAGTACCAAAAAAATGGTGTAACCAGTAAGCACTAGAAGGAAAAAAGAGAAAGGAGAAGGGACAAGAAGCCCCAGAAACTAGAACTGTAAACAAAAACTTCATCAAAGAAGAAGGAGTTGAACTGGGCTTCAGAAGAATCAAGATGCATTAGTCCTTCATGTAATAGGGAGTTACTAAAAATTTCCAAGTGAAACAGTGGAATGATTAAGACAGTGTTTTGGAATATGTTAATATTCGGTAGTCACAATGCCTTTGTTTATGCTGAACAGCTTGTCTGAACTCTTTCCCAGCTCTCTTCGACCCCCACCACCATTTTTCTGAATAACTTCTATTGGTCTGTAAAACAAAGTTTGAATTTTAGAAAGCGTTTTTGATCTTTTTATGCAAGATCCCACAACATCTTCCTTTCTCCCTGCTGGAAAAAGTTATTTTTGTACCTTTTGTTTATTTCTGCATAGTAGTTAAAATTATTTGTTTGTCTTCCTCCTTAGACTGTAAACTTCTTGAGGAAAGGAGGTATGCATATTTCCTTTCTGTGACCCCAGCATAAAGCAGGCATTTGTAAAGTAGTAGCTGTTCAATGAAAATGCAGTACTTTGATCTAAATAGTAGTTATGTTTAGGACGTGGTAAAGAGGGAAAAGCTAAAGCCAAAAGATCAATTAAAAACCACTGGAATGATTTGGGTACTGAGTAATAATTGTCTAATAAAGCAGGGGTGTCAAACTCATTTTCACTGGGGGCCACGTCAGCCTCGTGATTGCCTTCAAAGGGCTGAATGTAATTTTAGGACTATACTTTTGTAACTACTCCCTAACTAGGGGCAAGGAGCTCAGTACTGCTGCCAGGTAGAAACAAGGTGCCTGGCCAGATAAAACAAGGTTGGCCCGTGGGCCTTGTGTTTGCCACCCGTGGTCTAAAGGAACTGGTGAAGTAGACAGACTTCGTAGTGTGTGATTAACTAGATATGAGTGAAATTGTTTTGAGTTTCTAAGCTTGACTTATTAGGAAAATGAGAAGACTGTGATTTTTTTGTTCTTTTGTACCAGTCCAGGCACCATGGATTCTGGACAGTTCTGGAGTAGATTTTAGAGAGTCCTTAAAGAACTTGAAATTATTAGCATGTTTATGCATGCAAGTAAGGTCATATGAATTTTCCTAGGGAGAAGCTTCATAGTTATCATTGAATTTTTGGAAGTCCAGTTGTTTAAACTTGTTAAATACTATAGTTTTACTCAAAAGTATGGTAATAACTAAACAATAGCCACAGCAGTTCAGAGAGGTATTCTTTAAAGATATGGACTGATATGTCATCTCGCAGTACCTTTTACCGACAGTTGAAACCAGATCGTGGAAAGTAGAACATAATATTGAAGACTAAGAGCTTTGGACCCTTCTTACTATGTAATTTTAGTTACCTTACCTAAACCTTTTATTATCCTATGGAATAATGATAATACATGCTTCTTAAGATGGGTATGAAGATTATATAAGATAATATGTAAAACAATTTTAGTACTCAGTATTATCTCTTATTGATTTTACTGAATTTTAACATTTATTGAGTATCTATTACAGTGTCAACCTTGTTCTAAAGGCTTATTCTTTTTTTATAACCCTAATTTTATTTTTTATTTTTCAATTATGTTTTTTTGATTATGCTATTACAGTTGTCCTGATTTTTCCCCCTTTGCCCTCCCTCTACCCAGCATGTCCCACTCCCTCAGACAATCTCCCCACCATTATTTATGTCCATGGGTCATGTATAGAACTTCTTTGGCTACTCCATTTCTTATATTGTAATTTACATCTGCATGGCTATTCTGTAGCTGCCTATTTGTACTTCTTAATCCTCTCACCTCTTCACCCATTCCCCCTCACTCCCTTCCCATGTGGCAACCATCAAAATGCTCTCTGTATCCATGATTCTGTCTCTACTCTTCTTATTTGTTTAGTTTGTTTTTTAGATCCAATTGCTGATAGGTTTGTGTTTTTTGTAATTTTATTGTTCATAGTTTTGATCTCCTTTTTTTAAATAAGTCCCTTTAACATTTCATATAATAATGATTTAGTGATGATGAACTTTAGTTTTTTCTTGTCTGGGAAGCTCTTCATCTGCCCTTTGATTCTAAATGATAGCTTTGCTGGGTAGAGCAGCCTTGATTACAGGTCCCTGCTTTTGAATATTTGACTTTGAATATTTCTTGCCAATCCCTCCCAGCCTGCAAATTTTTTTTGAGAAATCAGCTGACAGTCTTATGGGAACTCCCCTGTAGGTAACTAACTTCATTTCTTTTGCTGCTTTTAAGATTCTCTCTTTATCTTTAACATTTGGCATTTTAATTATGATGTGTCTTGGAGTGGACCTCTTTGCATTCATCTTGTTTGGGACCCTCTGTGCTTCCTGGACTTACATGTCTATTTTCTTCACCAAATTAGGGAAGTTCTCCTTCATTATTTTTTCAAATAGATTTCTAATTTCCTGTTCTTTCTCTTCTCCTTCTGGAACCCCTATGATACGAATGTCGGAATGCTTGAAGTTGTCCCAGAGGCTACTTGTACTATCCTCGTTGTTTTGGATTATTCTTTTTTCTTCTTGTTGTTCAGATTGGTTGTTTTTTTGCTTCCTTATGTTCCATAACATTGATTTTATTCTTGGCTTCATCCACTCTACTGTTGTTTCCCTGTAAATTATTCTTTATTTCAATTAGGGTATTCTTTGTTTCTGACTGGATCTTTTTTTATGCTGTGGAGGTCCATTTTGATATTCATCTTTACAACTAAAGTGAAGACAAGTAAATACCTTGCCTGTGGGTACATAGCTAACAAATGACAGAGCCAAAATTGCAAGAGTCAGAAACAGTGTAATGCGAAGCAAGCGTGAGGGAGAGCACAGAACAGAGCAAATGGTCAGTGGTAGAATAAGCATCAGGATGAAAGATGTGGAGCAGCAGTGCAAGGAGCCTTTGAAAAAAGATCATTCTTGCTGTAGGACATGAAGTATCCTATTCTTACTGAGCTAGAAATCAATCCGAGGCTTGGCCAGCTGTGAATCTCTAAGTGGATGAATGTGAACTGTGTGTGGGCAAAAGAAGGTGAACTCAGGGCAAATGAGGCTGGATATGAGAAAGGATATGTCATGACTAGCTGCAGTAGTTATTACAAAATATTCATTTACTTTAACCTATGGGACACTGATGCAAATTTGAATCCCAAAGTCACATTAAACACTGGACAGACATATTTTATATGTATTTAATAACATAAATCCTTTTTAGTTTAACCCTGATGCTAATAGAGTCACACACACATACACATACACACACACATTTTGAGGTAATTGGTTAGAAAGTGACCAGAAACTACTATTCACTAACATAATAGTCCAGGTTCACCATTGTCAAGGATTATGTTATATTTTTATCCTTGTGTGCAGCTTCATAATTTGGTTTGGTTGGTTCTAAGGCTGAACATTCCAAGGATTACTAGTGTATCAAAGCTGGAATGCCAAACAGTAAAGATGGGGATGGCAAGGGAGACCCAATCTAAACTTTTCTTCCCATCAAACAACAGTCTTGGTTGTAAAGAAAGGGAAGAAACATTTCAAAACATCCATCTCAAAACAGAAATTCCGAATTGCTGTTTCATTTTTCTGCAGTTTTTACCTGTGTAAGACCCCTTTAAACACAATGGTTGCATTTGACAGTCAATTTCTGTCTTGCAAGAAAATAGATAATGTTTATATATGTTAAAACATTAATTTCAGGATTAGTTGGTTATTAATTGTCTATCCAGCCTTTTGTTCATTCTTTAGCTGTATTCTTTTAACAATTTTAGAGGAAGACCAAGAAAAAAAGAAATGAACAAAATTTAAAATACATATCAAGACAAAATTTGGAAGAGGTGTATAATTCATACTATATGCATGTATTTATGATTTTGAATTATATTTTTATTAGAAGGCAATGGGAGTTAGCACATTAGCTCTGGCTTGGAAGGGGCTTAAGTTTGAATCCTGCCTCTGTCTGCTATCTTGACCTTCAACCCAGAAATCAATCTCCTGAGACCTCTACTTTTTTATATGTTAATAAGAATACTAATGGGAAATAATAGCACTAACTTCTTGGGGTTTTTTGAGGATTAAAAACTGAAATCTATATTAAGTGCCTAACATGTGGAAATGCTACTTCACACATGGCTATTCACGGCTCCAATAACTGTGGATAATTAGAAAGTGTTGTAGATTATACTTTTATTAAATTTTCACCCTGTTTAGTTGGGTTAAATGGATTTCTGTTGCAGCAGGTTTCACTGGACTGCGTTATGAGCAGGACTGTTACTTAAATGACTCTGGTAACAATTAGGCATTATTAGCAGTTGTAATAAGTCTTACAGTATTGCTATTATCATAAAAATAGTTTATAGGTGGGACATTTATTCTCCACCTTTTAGAAGCCCATACTCCATTCAGTTTAAAAATAGAGTGTGGTAATAAAAGAGCAAACAAACAAACCCTCAAAACCAATATCTTTCTTAGCAGGAAGTTGAAAACAGTTGGCATAAAGCAAGTTATTTTCATTATCGGTAGATTTTAATATTCCTGTTGTACCCACTCCCAGTTAGCTAGGGTTTTGAAGGAGTTAACATCTTCCAAAAGTGCATAATATTTTACCTGGAATAATTTAAACCCAGTACATCTCTGCCATGGCCTTTTCATTGTTTTGAAAAATTAAAGTTAAGAAGCTGTTCATTCAGGATTTGACAATTAAAACCATGATCTAATTACACCAATTGCCCAAGCTAATTTCTAGCCTGAGAGGTGGGTTTACCTGTTAGCTAAGCCAGGGTCTGGTGCTTGAGCAGTTGTGTCTGCGTCCAAACATGAGAACACAGAGGCGGACGCCCATCAGGGCTCAGGCAGAGCAACTTGGGCAGCAGTTGTCTAGGACTTTGGCTGCTGTGGGAATATACAGAGCACCCTGTTTGAGGATTTTACACTCTTTCTTTCATCAACAAAGTTTCCAACATGGTTTTCAAATGCAGATTGATGCCTTAAGCATCTGTAAAGTCAGTGAAGATTAGCCTATGTGATTATTATTATTATTTATTATTACTGTAAGCTTCAGTGATTGCTGTTGACTTGGAACCAAGGCTCAGTCAGTGCCTAGGGGAATCTTTGAGATTCCCTGTGTAAGTTCCCTCTTCATATCAGCTTAGAGAGGTGAGCTGAATCTGGAGTCCTAATTTATGGCCCTGCTTTGGAAGTGAGGCAGAAAAGTTGGCATAGGAAACAAAGGCCTCATGCTCTACCCCTTCCTTTCTCCTTCCCTTCTCTGTCCTGGCTGGGATATCACAGAGCCGACTTTCACTGACCACATGTTTCCCCGCTTCCCTTTCCCCAATTTCCTGTAATTTAGAACACCAACAAATATCAATATCTGTAGAGGAGAGATAAGGATGAGCCCACCAATGTCAGAAGCAGAAGACCGCCCTATGCACTCCCCTTGCCCTTGTTTCATAAAAGCTTTCCACCCAGACCCTCCATCAATAAGTTCCTTCTAAGTCACCTGCTCTCACTTCGTGAGTGCGTAACGTTCTATTGTGTTAGTAAATTCACTCTGCTTTGCTAAGTCAGTCTGTCAGGCTCTTGAATCCCTTTTCTTTCTGTGACAAGGACCTGGATCGCGTTGAGGCCTCCCTTGGCCTCCCTGGGTGCTGCCTGGCATCAGAAATACTGAACATTTTTGTTTTTCTCCTATACTTTTTATCTTTTATTTCATTTGGAAGATATTTAGCTTCTTTTCAATGTTTTACCCTTTTTACTGGGCCTATTGGAAAGATGTTAGGTGTGTCCCTAAACTGAAGGATGTCACGTCAGTTATGACAATGGATGGGAAGAATAATAGTTTATTAATGCTTCTTTATACTTCAGTAGGCAACATTCTCTCCAAGGATTGTTGGCTCCTGTTCCCCTCTCATAGCATCTTGGACATCTGCCAGGAACAGTCTTGGATGGTGCGAATAAAAACTGAGTTTATATAGTTGCTGGAGGGGACTATTTATACTTCTAGAGAAGGAGCCAAGCAATTGAAAACTTAAAACTCTCACCCTGTTTATTTGGGTAATTTTTACTTCAAAAGATAGAGTACTCTTTCCCCCTTCCTGCCAACCATTTATCTGGAAATCAAGTTATTAACAACCCAGAACTGCTTAGTGGAGCTGGGGAAAGAGAGTATGTGGAAATGTAAGGAAACGTAATTGCGATAATGAAAACAAAAGATTTCACAAGACAGTCTCTTCCAAGTCATTCAGTTTATAGATAAAAAAAAATTGGTAGCAAATGTATACAATGTTTCAATACGTTTCATCTTTTTTTTAACAGATTTAAAGTAGAACAAAAATTAGATTTCAAAGAAGCTTTGTATTCTTTGAACATTACTGAAATATTTAGTGGTGGCTGTGACCTTTCTGGAATAACAGGTAATATGATAAATAATTCTTATATTATCATGTTAATGTAATTTCTTAGTAACTATGTTAACTGACTGATCTTAAAACTGAAGGAGCTTTTGGTCCCAGAGAATACAACATGATGATGAATACACGTCTAAGCTGTCTGTATACACACGCTCTATTTTGCACTTAAGCATTTTTCCTTAATGAAAGCCAGAAAGCATTTTACAATGTTAGATAAGCCTTCCCACTATTCTTGTAATGAAACTATGTAGGTAAAGTATTATATGGGCTTTTGTTTCAGCCCTATTTGGATTTTCTTATTTGAACAATGGGAATTACAACTTTGAGTCTCTCATCTAAGCAGAGCTCATAAAACTCTTATAAACCAATTTGCAAATGTTAATTCACTAATATCAGAGCCCATGAAATAGGCATTCACAACATGCTGGATTGCGAACACAATCTAGAAACTGTAATGCTATACAGCCTGTAGGTTGAGCCTGGGGCTGACGACAAAGCTGAGGGGATGTTCTTATGCTAACTTGAACCTGGGAGATTGCACAGGGTTAAGATGATCACTTGTACAACAAGACTCAAGGCAGCGTTTTAGTTCTTCTCATCCTGGCAGCACCATTGGTTCAAAAATACACAATGAGAGAGAAAAGATGGACAAGGAGGGCCAATCAGTCCCAAGTTACTCACCCTCTTTCAAATTCAGACTTCTGTTTTATAAACTAGGCCTGATAATACAAGCCTATCTATCTGATGGGCTTCTGTAGTGTAACATGGAAATTTTGTGTATTATGATATGAATCTCTGGGCTTTAAGAAGTATTCATTAATTTATTCACTCATCAATTATGTGGGTAAATAAACAGCTTGAGCTTTCCTGGTGGAAGATTTGGGTGGGACACACAGGTGACTAGATGTTCATTTTCACCTTCACACATGATGTAGTTACTTGTTCTCACATGGACAGATCGATCTAATATCTTTGACAATTTCATCAGCATCATGAGCTCAGCAGTCAACTTGCACTGCTGCCACAGGATGCTCTCTGAGTGTGCCCGGGAACATAGCCGCCTGAAATAAACCAAGCCGTTTTTCTAGCACCTCTTCATCTTAAACCTCTTTGTGGCCTTTGCAAGCTTACTAGCTGTACTTCAGAAATTTCAAACAGTTACTCACTCTGCAAATTCCCAGCAATTTGTGAATTGTATAAAATCTCTTTTTATAGGCAGATTTGTCAAGAAAATACTTTCAAAATGATTCATAAAATAATTTGTGCAAGAGAATAGCCTTGAACAGAGAATAAATGTCCCACATTTTCAGCTCTTTTTCTCTTGAATTACCTACTTGATTTGTTTTAACTATTTTGGTTCTGTCTTATTGTCTGAAATAGAACAACCACAGCAAGGCTGGCACTGTCGCTGGTCGTTAGGAAAAGGGAATTCAGTGCTATTCCCTACCTTTCGTTTGTGTAGTAAGCATTCACTGAAGGCTACTGTGAAGCAGCCCACCACTAGTGCTACAGGGAGGGTATTTTCACAAAAGAGACATTACCTTTTACTAATGTAGTTCAGAAGTTTCATTTTTTAAATTAATTTAATTTTTGTATTTATTTATTTGTTTATTTATAGAGAGAGGGTAAGGGAGAGAGAAAGAGAGGGACAGAAACATCAATGAGTGGTTGCCTCTCACACAGCTCCTACTGGTGACCTGGCCCACAACCCAGGCATGTGCCCCAACAGGAATCAGACCAGCAACCTTTCGATTTGCCACCTGGCACTCAACCCACTGAGCCACCCCAGCCAGGGCAATTCAGAAGTTTTAGGTGCAATGTTTTCAGAGAGTTAGTATGAAAATTTTAAGATGCAGATTTGACTGCTGTTATTCCTTTTTAGGTCATTGTTAGTAAAATAAACTTCTGAGCATCAACGTATAAACCTATTAAATGAGATAATTATTCTAGTGGCAGAAATAAATAAAAGGATGTATGTAAGTCACCTGGTTCAACATCTGGCACACAGTAGTTACTCAATAAATGTTAAATTAAAAACGAAACAAATGGGGTAAATGGACTATCAATATTTAGTTGCACATTTTCTAGCAACTATACGAGGTTTTTGTCTTTTTAATTTGACAAAGATATATGTGGAATTTTCATAGAATATTAAGGGAAAATATTATTACCAAGGTTAAATGAGTGAGTTTATGGAGTCAAGATTTCTTGTTCTGGCCTATTACCTCCCATATCCTGTTCCTTTCTCAAGACTGGGCTCTCTTTGCGGTAAGATGAGATACGCAAGGCCAAGTTGCTCAGTCTCATAGCCAGAGTCACTTGGTCTGGTGGCATTGTGAAAATGGGTGAACTTCTCTAATCCTCCCCAACCTGCTTTTAGGTCTTGGCCCTTGATATGGTCCCCTAGGTCATCTACTTTGTGCTTTCTGTGTGAATCCTGTCGTATACCTGGCAATCCTGGAGAAAGAAGGTGCCTGGTTGCCTGATCTTAAAGACATTCTCCTGTATTTCAGTTAATCTTCACAAGGAGGCCGATGTCCACTTTTCTCCATCTTGTATGTCAGAACTAGATAGGTGAGGGAAAACTGTTATTAGGAAGGGACATTTTGCTGAAACCCGAGTAACAAGGGAGCTAATCGGAGAAAGAAATTCTAAGCAGTGGGAGAGCTAGGGTTAAGGACTTGATGCTTGACTTTGTAGCTGGATGAAGATAGGCCTGTAGAAGAGGATAAAAGTAATCAGGGCCCAAATACAATCATCATAAGTGATTTAGTTTATTTTTAGCGGGATGGGAAGCCGTTTCTTATGCAAATGTCTCTTTTGACTTCTGTCTTGCCTGAGGACGTTTACTTTTCAGTAAGCTTTCAGTGCTAGTTCCCCTTTGTTAAGGCATTTCTTCACGAATCCTTTAACATTTGGTGGAGTCCACCTGCACCACATCAGCCTCTCACTCAAGAGGCGGGAAGCTCTACTTTCTCCTTTCTTTCCAAGTTTCAAAGCCCATCTTCCTCTCCTCCACTCTCTCCCCACCACTGAATGCATGGCCCCATTTCAGCTGTCTCTTTGCGGAACATTATCAGAGCAGGGAAGGCTGATGGCTTCTGAACTCATGGAGTGTCTGCCCCCTTCTCAAGGAGACCATCCTTCGAGCCACTGTGTGGGCACCATCCACACATACATCTGCTCCACCAAAAAGAGAAGAGGAGCCATCTCTCTCGGCTTGTACCCCCGAGAATAAAACATTGTACGACACCATCGTACACTGAAAACTTTGACATTTTAAAGTCTAGCTCTGAAGTGATTTTGTAACCGATACCACAGAAGCTCTTTAGACTTTCATTGTCTCACCAGTCTTAAATGAAAGTAAATTTTGTTTTAAACTCAGATCAAAACTGAATACAGAATTTAAAAGGTAAGTTGGCTTTGAGGTTGAATACATAGGGTGGGATTAATTCGAATCTATAAAGCCTCTTTCATCTTCTCTGTAGACTGTGGCTAAAGGGAACAAAACCTGCTGATCATTCAAATATTTCACTTAATGAGATATCTGATTTGAGGCTCATACCCTTCTGTCTTTACCTTTTATATCTGGGCTAAGCTTGCTGTCTCTGTACCTGTTTCTAAACCATTCCTGCAAAAACCTAAACCTAAACCTAAACCACCTTTATCTCTTGCAAATTAACTAACTCAGAAAGAGGTTCTTTATTTCATTTTCTTCATTCATTTGAAAATGTAATTAACCTGGGACCAACTAAGCAATGGCTCTGAATTTTAACTCCTCAATACACTTTTATATTTTCCAACAGATTCCTCCGAGGTGTATGTTTCCCAGGTCATGCAGCAAGTTTTCTTTGAGATAAATGAAGACGGCAGTGAAGCTGCAACATCTACTGGTAGGACAAGTGATTCACAACAGGCAGGGAGGAAAGATGGTGGGGGGGGGGCAATGAGCATTAGGGGTGCTGACATTTTTGCAGTCCTCTGATCTCACTTTCCACTCCTGCTGTCTAGTCCTCTATAGGAAGAAAAAAAAGAAGTTGATTATATAACGTGCTTATGCATCTGTCAGCTACAGTGTAATGCAAAAGAAAGGGAAAGAATTTGATTAGGAGTTGAGGCCCATCTATTGATATACGCTTATTTGCAAATTGGATTACCTGTCACTTAGCAGATGGGGCATGTGGAGAACACTCTAGGCTCAAATAAAAAATCATTATTGTTCAGAAATGTTAAGTCATTGTTAATTTCATTCTTCCATCACACCGTGTTAGTCTTTTGTCATTGATTCTTGTCATTATCTCCATGGCAATGGTTCTCAAACTTAGCTGCGCATTAGAATCACCTGGATTCTTTTAAAAATCCTGCGCCCAGTACACAGCCCAAAATAATCATTGAGACAAATCTGTATGTCTGGAGATAAAATCTAGGCTCTAGCATTTTCTTAAGTTTCCCTAAATATTTCCACTGTGCTTCCAGGGCTGTGAACCAGCGTCGTGGTGGCTGGCAGCCTGCATTTGCTACTGCAAGTGTAGAGCATAGACCAGCAGCATCAGCACCACTCGGAAAGTGGTTAGACATGCTGAACTGCAGGCCCAACTTTAGACCTTCTGAGTCAGACAAATACAAGGTCTCCTGGAGCTCTGTGTGCACGTTACAGTTTGAGACCAACGCCTCTGTGATACATTCCCTTGAACAAATGGCATTTTGTATAGTAACTATGATGCCTATGAGACACTTAAAAATAGTTAGAGAAAAGACCTAAATTTAATTAGAAATGAAAAAGCAACTTTAATGAATCCCTCATATATCTATTTTAATTTTTTAGACTACTTAGATGCTAACCAATATGCAATAATGCGTATTATTTAAACTGTCTTATTGATAATTTTGTAAGTTTATATATGTGAATTTCTTGATTAATTTGTAATGTGGTGCCAATGGGTTTTGACATCTGGGTGTGACACACTGAACTTTCTCATTCCATCATCTCCAGAAGGGTTTGCATTACTGAACTCAGGGAACTTATAGTGGAGGGGATGCAATATTTCAGTTCTTGGAGATATCAAAAGGTTGCGTGGGTATGAGGTTACTCCCCATGTAGAATTTTACAGCTGCTTTTACGTAGAACCAAGAGTGTTCTTCTGACCCTCTCATTACAGTGGTGAAAAGACAGACCCAGCAGTGTGAAGTGGCTTGCTTGGGGTCAGACTATTCCTCAACAGCTGTTTGAACTGAATCAGTTCCCTAACTTCATGTTCAGAGCTCTCTCTGCTATTGTCCCCTGGCTCTCACTTTTTAAGTCTGGAGTTCTTTAAGAGGCTGTATCAATCATTAAGGGATCAGAGGTGACCCTGATCTGTTACACCGCAGTATAGTCAGCGTATTTTAACTTTCAGACATGTGCTCAGGGGTTGCTCAAGAACAAAGGAGCTCTGGTGTTCACCCAATGAGAATGGGAGTTGTACTGACGATACTTTTCCAGTTATCTTATTAATTCAGACATGGGCCTGCACTCATTGGTAATTTGGGCAACACAGCCTTGGTAATCCAGATAGGACCGTGCTATGTATTTTGTGTTTCTAAGTTTATGTTTTATTGTGAAAGGGATTAGAACTTGCCACCTCCAAATATGCCACTTTTGCCAGAAATGCTATTTTGAGCTGAAGGCAATTGAGAAACGAGAGATACAAAAAGAGCTCTCTTCCTGCTTCTATCCGCTTAAACCAGGGCATGAATTTGCACCTTTATCACAGGAGAAGGAAGCTGGCAGTGAAATGAATCTGCATAACAAACTTTAGTGAATGACCCTCATCTACCATTAATATCCCTGTATATTTACCTTTCCACATTTTACCACTCCTACAAGTCTGCATCCTTTTTCCTTGGTCTACTCACTTCCCCACAACTTACCACCCTTTGTAAATATGGTGTGCGTAAGTAGTGAAGCCTAACCACTTCTTCGGGCATTCACTTCTATTCTGTGAAGCTCCTATGTGGATAAAAAATAAACGGTGTCTTCTGTTAATCTATTTTTGTCAGTTTAATTTGCACACCCCACACAAAGAGTGTAGAAGAACAGTTTTTTTTTTCTTTTGTACAATTGTTTTTCAATTCTGAACAGACAAGTTACATTTTTAAATAATTATTTTTCATGGGTCTAAAAAGTTGTATGAAATCATCGTATTATTATTCATAAAGAAAACATCTGAATTGAGAGTAGAAATATTTAATCTAGAAAGAAAAATTCAATTATTTAAATTTACCCACTCTAAATATTGACAAATGGCACCATAGAGTAGCATGGCATAAATTATCATAGTGAATAATTACTGAAGCAGCAAATCTCATCTTCTAATCTCATGATAAATACCCCGTGCACACCGACAGCACAAATCCTAAACGCTCTGAACTCACAGAATGATTTTGGAAAGGTAAGTTAAAAAAAATGAATTTAAACTCAGATGTGATTACCACAAGCCTGAAGAATAGAAACAAAGTGCAAACATATCTGCATAGAAATTAGAGTTGAAACATTATAAGAATAAATCACATAATGTAAATAAAAAGTGAGAAGAAAATTACTATTTAAAAGATGAAATATTTCAACTGCTTCACTAAATTGAATCTAGTATCTGGCTTTCTTCTTCATTGAGCATAAATGTGAAGTTGGAATTAGTCCATGAATGATCCACTATTTATTCTTCTGCTTTTTGGTTTTCAAATTTATTCCAAACTTCTCTACATTTAGAAAATGGTAATTTTTCCTCATGTTAACTCCTCAAACCAGATGACCTTTCCTGTCTACAAAAAAGCATTATGGACATATTTCCTTTACTAATTTTTAAAAAATTTTCTTCACTGACATTTTAATGTGAACATCTGTAATCATTGTCTCTGTTTTACAGGAGTACACATCCCTGCCATCATGAGCCTGGCTGGAAACCAATTTATAGCAAACCGTCCGTTTCTCTTTATTATGAAGAATAACCCAACAGGTACCTTTTGGAGAATTCCCTGGGGGAGCTGTTTGGTTAAACAGATTCCTAGCTGCTAATTGCAATCTGCATATCTGAACCACTTATTCTTTCAATGAGTGTTTGTTGAGAGCTTGTTCTGTACCAGGCATTCTATTTTAAGAGATATCAGGGGCCTAAACCAAGGCAGTGGTAATAATAGCTGCTCACATACCTATTATATGTGCTAACCATTTTAAATATTGTCTTTAAATTGACATCATTCCAGTAGATTAGATATTTGGCTAATAAAGACACAGAAGCTCTGAGAGAGGTTATGTAATTTGTCTAAGTGGCAGAAAGGGACCAGGTAGGACATGTTTGTCTCTGAAGTCAGCTGTCTACAATGCTACAAAATGAGTCCAAATTGAGAGTTGTAGCGTTGTGAAGAGTTTCAGCGGTAGATTCCAAAAGAGTCAGTGAGTAGGTATAGACTCTGAGTGGGATGGAGAGGCCAAACATGATTCTAAATCTCTGATTTGGTCATTTGCTGAAAGATAATGCAGTTAAGTACAAAAGGTAGAGGCCATAGTGGTGGATTGGATTGGCATTTGACACAGTGTCAACATGTGGAAATGCAGATTGTCTGGGTAGATGTTTCTGTACTTTCTTTTCTGAAAAAGAGAGGTCAGGAGTGTGATCCAGTGAGAGAACTTTCTCCTAGTTTATATTCAGGACTTCAGGAGTCATAACGACTATGTGAAAGTTATGAACCAGAGGAGCGCCAAAATCATTTTTTATTCATTCACGTATCCAGCCCAGTATGTGGCAGAGTGCCTTGCACATGATATCCGTATCCCTGGAGACTGAGAATATGGACTCGAGTGTCAGACCTGGGCTCCAGTCCCAGCTCAATTAACTAATAGTTGTAACACAATCGCTTACACTTTCTATGTCATATTTTCCCTATCTCCTATATGAACATAATAACTCAGCTCATAAAGTTAAAAAAAAGAATATACAAAGTCTGTAAAACTGTGTCTGACACAGTGTTTACTATAAACAAATCAGCAAACATTACTGAGTGAATGACTGAATACATAAAGGAAAATGAACAAAAGTTTCTCTATATAAGTTGGTTTACACGGAAAGGAGAAATAATTTCAAAATCTAAATCTGTTAGATTAACTAGGGATTTTGATGT
Organism: Macrotus californicus; assembly: GCA_007922815.1. Taxonomy (NCBI): domain Eukaryota; kingdom Metazoa; phylum Chordata; class Mammalia; order Chiroptera; family Phyllostomidae; genus Macrotus; species Macrotus californicus. The sequence continues at coordinate 679 of VMDR010013876.1, read as the reverse complement.
TGGTCCCTTAAAGGATAGGCCAGTCTCTATTTAGGCTCCATGAAACTAGTGTTGAATGGTCCTTCTGAGACTTATGCTCTGGGAACAGTGGAATAGTTTTATATTGGCTGAAATTGCATAAACACAACTTCAATTCCAGCAGTAGACATGTCAGTTTTTAAAGATATTCTGAGTGTGTCATTTGATTCATACATACTTAACCTTTGGATAACTCTAATTTCTTACAATTAGTATGCAATTATTGAATATGGAGAACAGAAAGAAGTAAAGCTACACTGGGCATCGATGAACAAGGAAATAATAGCATATAAAATAGTGATGTTTGACTCTGTATTTTCTAAGTTGATGACTAAGGCCATCCAATAGTCATCAGTTAAACAGCAGTGCAATTCCAAACCTAAAATAAAGTACTTATTTATTTATTTGTGATCTGGCTTCAGTATAATGACAACTTCTCTCCCATGATCTTAATTGTAATGTAACTTTCTAAACTAGGGTTATTCCCTTAAAGTATTATTTAAAATGAATGGTCATCCATTTATCAGGGGCTGTAACCTGTGGCCATATAAAATGTAGAATGGACTATTTTCTTAAGACAATACACATTTAGAGATTTATTTATTTTTCTTTCACAAATGAACTCAAGAAATCATTTAGGTTGATGAAGATGGTGATTTTG
>VMDR010013875.1:0-24348 GCA_007922815.1 Macrotus californicus | reverse complement strand
GAGGGCTTTCAGGAACTTGTATAAAGGACACATGGACAAAGCCAAAGAGGGGTAGGCTTGAGGGTGGGAGGCAGGGATGGCTGGGGTGGGGGGGGAGTGGCAAGGGGGAAATGGAAACAACTGTACTTGAACAACAACCCAAAAAAGAGAGAGAGAAAAGTAATTAAGATACCATTGGGAAATTGTGTGATCTGGTAAGTTAAAGACAGGACTAAAAAGAATTAACTCCTACTTTTGCTTCCATAATTTTGCTCTCAATCATAATCTCTTATTTTTTAAATATTGCCACAAGTCTTCCTTGACAATTAATAACACTAGTTGCATGGACAAAACCCCTCACGTTAACGACAGTATTCAGTGTGACTGTCGTTTGTTCCCAAATCAGAAGCACATTCCCTCCAATGGAATGGACACTTTAAAAGACTGGAAACAGAGAAACAATTAAATGGATCAAATTGAACCATGTAAATATATACCTACTAGCTCAAAAAAAGGAAAAAAAAAGAACAACGAAATCTGAATCTAGTAGAAAATGAGGATACACATATGAGAAGCACGTCTCAAATACATGGAAGGCTCTGGTGGACAGAAGGCAGACCCCTGGCTGCTTTGATGCCGCTCCCAGCTGTGCCATATGGGTTAACAGGCTGAGTGTTCCAGGGGCAGAACTACATAGCAACTCTGCTCATTTCAGCTCAGCTGGCACTTAGCAATTCATTGCCCCACGGATCCATCCTCGTGGGATCTAACAGAAGGCACCTTTCCTTGAAGTCTGGAAATTAGAGCTGTTAGTGCCTGAAAAGCTCAGTTTTTCTAGAAGGAATGCTAACTTTGTTGGTAGCAGAGTTCACTGATAGGAAGCCAGAAGCCAGGGGCCTGTTTCAGCTGTGGTTCCCTGATTTATTTGGTCTCAGTAACCATTTAGCCTCCCAGTGCTTGCTACCTCATAACATAAGCATATGTGTAGCCACTTCTAGCCCACATAAAAGGAACATACTTTGTGAGCCTAATAAATGCAAGAGACTGAGCTTACAAAGATGAATGCAGTCTGGCTCTAGCTCTTGAGCAGCTCCGTATTCAGTGGGCCAGAGAGGCATAAATACAGATATTTAGTATGTGCAAGTTTCTGAAGTGCTCTCTGACCAGTGATTTCAGATATACATAATTCTTCACTTCTGTTCACATCTTTCCTATTTCTCTTTTCTACACCCTCTAGGTGTCTCCTCACCTCCCTACAGCTTCAGCGCCCTTTGCTGACCTGCCCTCCTGCCCTCTGTATACTCCAGTACCCTTGCTGTCTTTTTGTTTTTCTGATTCTCTACAAAGTCTCATTAAAGCCCACAGTGTTAATCATTACTTCTGGACACAAATGATGCCTAGATCTAAATCTTTACCACCCTGCCATTGCTTTTTTGCAACCCCTCTTTAACATCAGAAATGCTGGGAGACAGTTTCAGAATCAGTCATTTTGCATCCAAATGTACAGCTTTCTAACCAACCACACTAACGTGAGTGGTGTTTCTAAAGTACAAATCTAATCATAGCACTTCCTTGCTTAAATTATTTTAATTGCTTCTGTAACTTCAGAACACACACCAAGTTCTTTTATGTCTGGCTCCTGCCCATCTAACTAAGCTCACTGCCTGCCACCCGCCACCCGCCAGATCCTGGAATCCAACCACACCCAGCTACCCCAGTTCCCTCACATTCTGCTTGGATGTGCTTTCCCTTCCCAATTGTTTGCCCATTGGATACTCAGTTCAGTCTGTCACAGGACCTGAACCATCCCTGCTTAAATGAAATTATGGCCTCCAACTGGCAGCCTTCTAAACCACCTTCATGCTAAGTAACAATAATCATAGCCCTGGATCAATTTATCTACCACTATCTCTTCAAGGAGTGTCCAGTACAATTTGCCAGAAACCAAAATGCAAAAAAATAAAATAAATAAAATAACATGTATCAGTCAATAATTTGATTTATCAAATTTGCTATTTTCCACAAACTGTATGATCACTGGAACCCCACATAGTTCTATGGGTTATCGGGGACCAAAAAGGTTGCAAGGGCCCAGACTCGGGGCCTTCAGACTCTCCCCCTCTGTCTCTCAGTTTCTGCAGCCAACGTTCTCTATCCCTCTGCTCCTTCGTCTTTCCCTCCCTGTGTCCCCAACGCCCTCTGCTTCTAGCCTTCCCTTCTCTCTGTCCCCTGGTCTTCCCTCCCTGCCCTGTGCCGTAGCCATGCCCTATTGCTCTCTTTGTTCTTCGGTTTCCCTCCTGGGCTGCCTCACTCGAGGATCAGCAGGTCACACTGTGCATTACACTGACTCTCCTCTTCAACTTTGCCCCAGCAGAGAGTCCCCCCACTTTTACCCAGATCCCTCCTATTGTAATAACAGGGCCAGGGCAGAGGCAAGATAGCATTTTGTAAAACAATGTTATAAGGACAAAATAAAAACTGATTAAATAAAACTTCATGAATCTTCAAAAAACTTCCATCCAAAATCAACTACTATAACGTTATAAATGGTTAAAAGAAACAAACTTGGGTTCATTGATAAAGCTGACAAATCTAAGTAGTCGTAATGTGAAATTTGCCACAGGGATCTCAGTGATGCTGAAATGTTAGCCAAACAGCAAATGATTCTAAAAACGATTTGAAAAAAAAAAATAAGCTGAAAGCCTCCCATATGAAACGCTAAACTTCTGTTACATTCATTAGAAGAATATATTCAAGAAAGATAGATCTATGAATATATTCATAAGAATATATTTACAAGGAGACTAAGCCTCCATAGGAAACTTACTTTTAAAAAAAAAAAATCAGACAGATCTTAAAACACCGCTAAGAAGAATAAAAAGAATATATTTTATAATTGAATTTATTTTTATAGCCTCAAAATATTTATAAGAAAAATATATTCATATTCATTTACTATAATTAAAATAATACACCTTAAAATGTCTTTATTAAATCTGTAAAAGTGATAAAGCAGGCAAATTATTCATTTAGCAAAGTGATCCTTCAATAAATTGGTGAATGGCTCATCTCTGTGCATTAGCCATTCAGTGACTGATCCTTCAGCAAATCCACCCCCAGCATATTAACCTGCTTCCCTCTTGTGCTCCTCTCTAATCAGTCTCATTGCGATGCACATAATTATCTGCATCTCACCCGGCTCCCTCAAGAGACGTCTTATTCACTTTGTATCCCCAGAACTTAGCACAGTGTGTTTCATCTTATGAAGACTTTAAAAAACATTGACAAATGAATAAACAAATGAATTTATAAGTGACCTTTACCCTGCATTAACCTGAATACTTTTCTCCTGTAGGCTAAATAACAAGGGAATCTGAATATAAATGAGTAAAGGCCAAGGAGAAAAATCTTTTTTGTACATTTTACTCTTTATAACCACATTGGTACAAGGTCTGTCCAGAAGGTATCCAACTATGTAATATGAAAAATAGGGACATTTATTGAATAAGATACAAGATACAAGAAATATTGTACATAGGACAATGATGCCTCAGTCCCCTTCAAAGTGGGCACCTTGAGACCTCACACAGTTCTCCCAATCACCATTAGCTGCCCCATCATATTTTCATGAATCTCACTGATGGTCTGAAATCTCTCTCCTTTCAAAGGTGATCTTAGTTTTGGGAAAAGCCAAAAATTGCAGGGCACCAAATCTGGGCTGTAGAGGGTGTTGAGTCACCTGGGTGATTTGATGGTTCATCAAAAATCTCTGCACAAGACATGATGCATGAGTGGGTGCACTGTTGTGGTGAAGCTGCCATTCACCAGCTTTCCATAGCTGTGACCTTCTCAATCATCTGAATAGCTTCTGCAGAGGAATGTTCAAGCTTAACACAAAATTTGATGCAAATTCATTGCTTTACTCACTCAGTCATTTTGAGTGCTATGGCCACACAGTACACATGTTCATTCAACAGCATCTATTGCCCCCACTGACTAGTGCAGTGAAGTCATCATTGTTCACGCATGTGTATCCCAATCCAGTCTCCTCAGCTGCCAGGTTACATCAATGTTACACAGACAGTTCACATTGTATTAACAATGGCTGGACTTTTTCTGGACAGACCTCATGTGTGTATACACAGACACACACACACACACATATATATAGCCTCATAAATATTTTGCTTATAAATTATAGGCCTAATATCAAAGTTTAAGAAAGTATGTAAATGTGGAGCTTGAAATAAAATTGTATTATGTTGACTGTTGCTGGGGGTAAAAAAAAAAAACTTTGTTGGACAATTAAAAATTTTGTATGCAATATATTCCATTATACTTGGGTTTGTCTGTGAATGACACACATGCTGTAAAAGGGTTTAGATGAAATGTTCCCTGTATATGTAGAAAAGACCGTACCTATCTTCTAGCTGTTATTGTCAACATGTGTAAATGTTGATTTGTACCCATCATGCTGATTCATGGTTCACCAGGAACCATGAAGCCAACACTGCCCCATCAGAGCTTAAACACACTGCTTTGTCAGCACCTGCAAGGCTCAATCTGCTTCAGACTTATACATCCAACTTCCTGCTTTGTACCTACTGTTGTACATCCCCCATATTCGAAGCTGAATTTGTAGTCATGCCCCAGCCTCATTTTTCCTCCTTAGATCTCAGCTTTAGTGACCTATACTAGCCTTCATTCCCTTATTTCTCCCAAACCCTCTTTTAATAAGATTCACAGAGAATAGATACAAAGAGCCAAAGGGAGATAAAATATCAGCTCTGTTAATAGTGTCAAAGTAACTCCCAAATTACAAGTCTTCCTAGTATGAGGAATGATGTTTAGGACTGAGACCCAAAATATACCATTGTACCCCTTTCCCAACTGAAACTTATCACCTGCAGATAGAAAGGCCAAAGGACACCTGGCCTGAACAAAGGCAATGCCAAATGATGAATAAAAAATTGTGCTACACATGAGTAGTGTGACCTTCAGACTCACCCAAAAGACAGATCTGGCCCCTGACTGTCAGGCTCTGGCCCATCTCACCAATCAGAAGTCATTCCTCTCCACCTGAGCTCAGGGCACTGTGTTTGGGGAGAGAGAATCTACAAATACACAATCAGCCTCTCCCTTCTTACCAGGCAGCAAACGTCCTCTTGGGAGCCCTAGTGACTAGGGATATAAAGTTTCCTGCCTTAACACTCTCTACCATGTCCCTAGTTATCCAAGCTAAATACTTGGCCATAAATCTAAACAACATTATTTTTCTTACTTCCTTATCATCCCTTCCGTTGTATTGATCACCAGATCCTGAAGTTTTACCTCCTAGATCTTCTTCCATACATCTTTTTCTTTCTATCTATCCTCCCTTGATGTTGGATCCAGTTATCATCCTTTGCCAACACAACAGTAACGATCTCCTAATTCTTTCTGATTTAAGTCTTGTTCCATTTCTAATCTAATCTCTGCATTGCAGCCAGAGTAATTCTGAAACTCAATTCTGATCATGTTACCCTCTGACAGCTTCTCATTAACTACAAGGACCAAGGCCGAGCTCTTCAGAATGATTTACAAAACCCTTCATGAACTACTACTACCTTTCCAAACTCATCTGCCCCATTTCCCTGTCGCATCCTCATCCCAGGGATATGAAAATGCCTGTCATTTCTGACAGCCCTGCAGCTGCAAACCGTCATCCCCTGTTCATGTGCTTCCTCCTGCCTGAAATGCTCCTGACTCCTGTCTCATTTGATTAACTATGACTCAGCTCTGAAGATCCTGTTGAAGCCTTCATTCCTCCTTCAGGAAGCTTTCCGTACTCAATACTTGTGCCGGTCCTGCTTCCTCACTCTGTGAATAGCTACATCATTGAATTGAATGCCCTATGAAATACTTTTTTTCCATGTCTGTCTTCCTATTGGTTAGAGAGCATATCCCCAGTAACTAGAGATTACCAGCACTCAAGTTTGTGGGCTTAAACTGAACACTTTGTTTTCCCAAATCATTTATTCATTTCTTAATTTATCCATTAATTCAATAATAACTTATTGATGAATTTTATGAGTTTCACCCCACTTTGCACACTTTTGCCTGACTGAGTAATATCCTAATTTCCCACAAGTGCTTGGCCTGTTGGGAACCAATCATTTTCCTGCTTCACTACACATCCAGGGTATATAAGGAACATTTGTTAGCCATTTTCAAACTGTGATTTGTAAATTACCCATTTGAATCATTTTTATAAGCTCTTGTTCTGGTGACATTCCTGACTGATTACACTGCATCTCTCTGATGGGGCCAGGCCGACATAAGTGACGCTGTCTGGAAGCCTAACACTCTGGAACTGTGAGGCTGTCACTCCATCCTCACTGGCTTCCATCTGCAGAAAATGCAAATCTCAGTGGCAGCCATCAGAATTAAATACACTCTGATAAACAATAATAGCGCAATAACGTCAGATTATTATTTCACAGCAGGTCTTTGAAGTCACTGAGGTTCAGCTTGATTCTTCTTGTTTCAGAAGTCGGCCTGCTCAGGGACTTTAGCTGCTAATGGGCACTGATCTTCTCTTTGTGTTTTTTCATTCCAGTCCATAAAGGGTCAAGTTTAAAGAGCTTTGATATAAACCCCACATTTTCCAAAGAAAGCCTCAGAAAACAACGGGGAATCTTAGAGGCTGGGAGGTAGCCAGCTATTCCCAGGGGCGGTGGGCCTGGGAACCTGAGAATAATGAATGATAGGTTTTCTCAGTGCTTCTGGCAATGAGGATAATGAGCAGCCAAAGACAGCAGGCAGCAGGGAGTCAGGGAGAACAGGGCCATGAAAAGGTGAGAAGCAAAGGCCTCTCTGTGCTTCTCCCCTCACCATGGGCCCATTTCTCCAGGAAAGAGTAAGATTTGTATAAACTACAAATAAAGAGAATTGTAAAATAACAATAATAATAGCAAACTAATTGGTTAATTTTACACCTAATAACCAGATTAATAAATATTATACTCTAAAACCTTTTGGAAATATATTAAGTATACACACACTCTCACATCTCTATCAGGAACCAAAATATTTAACAATCAGCTCAAAATATTACCAGGCAACCAGAACAGATGCCCACCATAAACACCAGGAAGGCCGTCCTGGAGCACAAAGTTAAATGCAATGCATGTACATACAGTTGAATATACATACAACTGCACACACACCAGACATTCATTCTTCCCTCCCCTGAGAAGTCCCAAATTGAATTCTACTTTAGTTTCTCTTTTAAGCAACAAGAATGACTAGTGATAAAAGTGTCGAAGAAAAATCTGAAGTCATTCCTGTGTATTTTTTTTTTTGCCGAAGCTTAAAAAAATGACATACGATTTTCTTTCTCCAGTTTTAGCTTTCTATTTGTCCTTCTCTCTCTTCCCTAAAGACCAGCAATTCCCCAACTCCTGCACCCCTTCAATCCAGAGCTCCCTTCTCAAAATAGAAACTAAAGGAGAACCCATGCCGCTCCTTGGCCACCTGCCTCACTGGAGTCCCTGAGCGTGGCCTTCCTTGTCACGGATCTCTCCAAGCATCCCACACCGCCCAGCAATTTCGTACTTCATTTTTCTGCCTTTTCCTCCAGACCTTGTTTCAAATCCAATCCTCTACTCATAAAATGCTCACATTATTATTATTATCATTATTATTTTGCCATTCTGTCCTTTAAAAGTTCTTGGGAGAATAGTAATTTTAGGACATTCTGAGGCTGATGTCATGGAGCCAAAGCTTTCACCCCATTTTTCAATGGCAACATTTAAATTACCTCATGTCAGTCATTCTCCTAGGTAATTTACTTACACATCTCATTCAATCATTACAATGCAGTAGAAACATCATTCCCACTTTGCCAGAACCTGGGAATCAGAAGGGCTGAGGAACTTGTCACTGATCACACAGCTAGTAAGCAATGAAGTCAGGTTTGGAACTCAGGAGTTCGTTTGACTCCAATCTCATGTTCTTTCATACCCAATGTGGCTGCTGTAAAGTAAATGACAAAAATAATAATGATAATAACTCACCAAAGTTATAGAGGCTCACCTTGATTTGACTAACACTGTTCTAAACTCACTCAAGTGTTTACAAAAAGAAGGAGCCTGAGTCACCACGCCACATCGTAACATTGCTTATAAACTTTAAGCCAACTGAGCCTTAAGCAACCCTTAGCTTGAGGAAAATGTTAACCAAAATAACTTTTGTCTATTACTATTGAGAGGAAATAAAGTTTTAGTTTACAGATTCCCAATGTATGTTGCCATTTATTTGAACTGATGTTCCACTATGTACTCAGAGAGTATAAAATGATCAGGGATGATCAGCTGGGGGTTAAATAGCAAAAGCAACAAACCCAAAGCACCATGTTCATGGCTGGGAGAGTTGTGTTTTTTTCTTTAGATTTAGAGAGAAGAACCAAATATTTACAGGTAGATATGGGCCCCCAAGTAAGAAGGAGGGCTTGTTTCTTCTTCTTTTTTTTTTGAAAAAAGAATTCCTGTTATATTTTAAAAACACTTAGGATAATTTTTATTGTTGTTTTTAATATGCACCTGAGATTGACTTTTTATCAAACATTCTTTATTGTATCAGCAAATGGTCAAATAATACATTTGTTCCATAACAAAAGACAAGTGTTTGGGCTACTTGTTTCTGCTCAGGGTTGAGATGTCTGTGTGTGATGAGAGGCAGTGGGCACATGCTGGGATCTGATTGCACTCAGGCAGGTTTGGAGTGGGCTCCTCCCAGCCTCCCTGGCCTGGAAAGGCATGAGCAGTGACTTACCCACTTCCTAGGAGTGCGCTAATTAACTGTGAACCTCATATAAGCCTCTATTATTTTCAACCTCAGAAATATTTACCAAAAAATCAGAGACCACGACCTACTGGACAAAAGGAAAACTGTCACGGCACTGAAAGCAGGCGAGGACCGGGCCATTCTCCTGGGACTGACCATGATGGTGTGCTCCATCATGATGTACTTTCTGCTGGGCATCACCCTCCTGCGCTCGTACATGCAGAGGTAATACCACCGGGGGGTTGGGAGAGTGTCTTTTGTCTCTTCCTTCTCCCTTCTCCCGTTCTTTCCTAATAAGAACTTTGAGCAATGCCTGGCACATAATATTTTTCAATTACATTGTCTAGAAATAATGATAAAATATCTGTATTTATACACTGCCTACTATGTACCAGGAACTTTCCATACATCACTTGTGTAATGTTCACAACTATTCCATAAGGTAAATATTAATATACTATTAAAATGGCAAAACTGAGGCCGAAGACAGAAATATTTTGCCAAGTGTCGCACAGCTCCATCATGTGACAGAGCCCAGATTCAAGTCCATATCGCATTAATTCCAGGGCCCCTGCTCCTGTCTCTCCATACTTCTGTTCATTCTCCAGCCTCATTCCTTCCCCCACCCCCACCCCACTCCTCCAGCACTCTACACATCAGTGGTTCTCAATTGCACATTTGAACTTCCTGAGAAACATTTAAAAATACTGGTGCTCAGTCCCCATCGCCATCATCCCAGAGGTCAGATTTAATTGCTCTGGAGTGGGAACCTGTCGCCAGTAGTTCTTAAATTTTCTCAGGTGATTCTAATGTGCTGTGAAGGCTGAGAGACACTGCTATGCACCAACTTGCAAAAAAGTACAGATTTTGAACCCTTTTCATTTTACTATTTGCCCATGGTTTACTGACTAGAAAGGGAGGCAATTAAATTCCTGAGATTTCACATGTATTCCCCACTGAGCAGGCCACAGCATCTCTAGCTAACACTGCCTGTGAATTGGACACTGAGCACAGGAGAGCACAGCATTACTCCACAAACAGGGAAAGTCACAGTGGTTCAGCTTAAAGAGATGAGAGCCTTTCGAATGAAAAACTGAGGTTTCAATCCAAAAAAGAGTCAAACCACTTTGTGGCATTTAATTCTCCACCTAAATTAATACTTTTACTTTAGAAGCAAACTGTGGCTGACATACAGTAATTTGCTAAAATTAAGGCATCATCTCTCTCATTTGCAACGCTCTGCCCTGTTTCCCAGAAGCCTTCAGCTGTCTCCTCGATGAAAGTGCTGATGACTCGGGCCCCAAGTGTTCGCTGACTCCAAACCACTCTCAGTTCCTCACATCTGCTTAGAACCATCTAAGACTTTTTCCTCTGTGGAGAAGCAAACTCTGATCACCCATGTCCTAGGAAAATTCAATTTGCCACACCAGAGGGGGTCAAGGCTACTCTAGTGCCTCTGGTATAAAGCTGGACAAGAAAAGGGGGACCCTCCCTGGCTGGTGTGGCTCAGTGGATTGAGTGCCGGCCTGTGAACCAAAGGGTCACCAGTTCGATTCCCAGTCAGGACACATGCCTGGGTTGCAGGCCAGGTCAGGTCCCCAGTAGGGGGCACGTGAAAGGCAACCACACATTATTGTTTCTCTCCCTCTCTTTCTCCCTCCCTTCCCCTCTGTCTAAAATAAATAAATAAAAATCTTTATAAAAAGAAAAAGGGGGGCCCTGTCAATACATGTCCAGCAAAAGAAAGGGGCATTATTCTGCAAAGAAAACATGTTGTCTTCTGTTCACTACAGAAATCAGCTTACACCCAGAAGCAAAATATCGACTCCTGGTATGTTACTTCCAAATCACAAATGTTACTCTTGGACATAAAATTATAAATATTTTAGAATAAAGAGCAAGTCGAAAAGCAGCTGGAAGTTGTTTTTTCTTTAATCTTTCTAACTGAGAGGTCCCAGGGCACGAAGCCGTTAGCATAGACGATCCTCTTCCCACTGTGCTCTCAGGAGGCAGGGCAGCAGTGCAGAACCAGCCTGGGCCTCGGAGAAAGAAATCTGGGCTTAGGTCTAATCACAGTTTCCATCACTTACCAGCTCTGTGTCCTTGCATGCTACTTGATTCCTCTGACCCTCAGTTCACTCCCACTTAAAGGGAACTAATACCGAACATATAGACAAGAGAGGATAATGTATACAAAACACCAATTAGGGTGCAGAGAGAGGGATGCACAAGTGATTTCTCTTGGTGTAATCAAAATGTACAGCTATCTGTTCTCCCTTATTAGAAAGGCCTAAGAAACATACCCCTGCCCTTCCATCTCTAGAGTTGGACTTCAAGCCCCTCCACCCCTTTGGCATCTCCCCTCCTCTTCTCCTTTATACCTTCTCTGCCTACAAACAGGCAGACATTGCAGTGGTGAGGGCTGGGGCATGGCAGGAAGCTGCTTACAAGGTAGAAATACAGAGTGAGTGCAGTTGCGATAAAACATGGTGCTTTATGCTTATCAGTGAATTTGAGATAGGAAAAAATAACTTAAATCAAACATGGAACAATATTATACTATATGACCAATGGTAGTCATTGAAAGAGTTCTCAGGTGCCAGGCAAATTTTGTCTGTGTTTGTACTAGTGTTTGCCTAAGGCTGCTCTATTCAAAGGTGTAAACTTTATCAAATAGGTTGTATTATAGATTTGGAAAACATTTTCCAGGCTAAGGACAAATGAGCCCCTCTCTCTATGCCTTCCTTGCTGTTAGCTCTTTGAACCTGTGTTTTACCCTCCCCATCTCTGCAGCGTGTGGACCGAAGAGTCTCAATGCACCTTACTGAACGCGTCCATTACAGAAACATTTAACTGCTCCTTCAGCTGTGGCCCAGACTGCTGGAAACTCTCCCAGTACCCGTGCCTCCAGGTGTATGTTAACCTGACTTCTTCGGGTGAAAAGCTTCTTCTGTACCACACCGAAGAGACGATAAAAATCAATCAGAAGGTAGGTCGCCCCCGCAAATCTCCCACACTCAGCTCATCTGTCTCTGAAGTCCCCCTGGGCCAGCCGTGCAAAGGAAAATGCCACCAGGAAGCAGGCCTTGCCTCCCCCATAAACAGAACTCACTATTTAACTCTGGCCTGGGAAACATTTATTTTCTGTGCAAGTGGTGGACAATCATTCCCCCATTTTCGGGTAGTGCGGATTTACCCTTTGCTGCCGTTTAGAAGAATAAACATACCCTTATTTATACACAAGTGGACTGAGTCTTTCAAAGCAAATGCACAGCTTAGTCAGAGTTGTGCAAGCTAAACCCCCAGCTATTTGTCATATATCGGGAGCCTTGGGGTAAAGCTGTGTTTGCTTTTCCATGGTCATTGTCACCTAGTTCTATGAGCTTGCAGATGTAATTAACTTCTCTGAGCCTCAGCTTCCTTTGCTCTAAAAAGGTAAAAAACAGTGGCCATCTTTCAAGGTCACTGTGAGAATTAGAGCAGAGAATGTAAGGTTCTGACCAGAGCGCGGTGCCTGGCACAGGGGAGACTGTCGATCCAAGGTCACAGTGTGTGTGCCTGTGTCTTTCTCCATATGGATTATGTCCACGTAATCCATATGGAGGCTAAATTTTCCAGCACTGATGGAAATAATACCCATATGGACATAATACTTATAGAAGCTGAATTTTCCAGCACTGATATATTCAAGTTCACTTGGTAGATACATGGCCAAGTTCACTTGGCCAAGGTGCATGTAAAATTTGCAGTTATAAGGTCTGGGATAACCAGTGAAGTATCAGCAGATCCAACCTGCTATTAGCAGTTTAAGTTGAATACACTGAGTTTTGTACTTATGGTAGCAATTCATGACCGGAGTCCTCTTATACGCCAAAGCAGCCTGGTGCCGCTCCAGTGGGACGGGCGGCCCTCATTACCCAGATACAGCCCTCATGAACTCCAGCTTTCCTTGTAAAAACTTCTCATGACAATTATCAGCACTTAAGTGACATAGATTGTATTACTGAAAAAATGCAGTGGCTTTGAAGTTTGATTCTAGAACATAGGCTTTATGTTGTGATATATTGACCCAAAGTAAGGAAATTCATCTTTTGTTTTCATTGCAATAACTTACAAGAATTCTTGCAATTGTCCCTGAGGACTCAACATAATAAATATTTCAAAGAACAGCTTTTGAAAATGTCTGCCCTGACTTCCTTTGTTTGTGATGGCCACAAACAACGCCAGTCCTCACCCTTTTCTGCAAATCTATAAAGCTCAGCTCTCCCTCAAAGTATGCGTCTGTCAAGATCTTCCCTCAAGTCAGATTTTTAAATCAAAGCTGACCTGTAACAACAAATGCTTATAAAACTCTCAAAACTTTGTGGAATTGGAAATTGGTCAAAGTCAAATAAGCATCAAAAAGTGGGACATATTTCCACTTCCTCGTTTTGACATTCTGTCACTGCAGCCCTATAAAGGCATTAACAGGGCTATAAACAGGAATTGGATCCACCACAGAAAGTCTCAGTTAAAAATTTAGGACCAGTGTCTTACCTGCTGTCAACATGGTAGCAGGTCAGTTTTCTGTTTATTTGCCCCATTACCTTGTTTTTAACTGTGACTTATAACACACATACAGAAACACATGAGGAATGAAAGAATACAGCTCAAGCATTTATTACAGTTTCCTACATGTAACGACCATGAGGTTAAAGAAATAAAACATTTCCTGCATCACAAAACTACTTCATGCCTCTTCCCAATAACTAGGGGCTCTGCCCCATGCTGAATGTAACAACTTTCCTGACGTTATGGGAATTATTTTCTTATTTTTCTTTGTAGTTTTATTACCTAAGCATATATCCCCAAACACTGTATTTTAGTTTTGCCTGGTTTTTAAACATTACATAAATGGAATCATACAGAATATTTCCCTTTGTGTCTGGCCTCTTTCACACGCACTGTATTTGTTAGAGTCATTCCATTTGGTGATGCATCGCTCATTTTTATTAATGGATTATTTCCCATGGTATGAGCATGCCAATTTGTTTACTCATTCTACTGTTGGTGGACATTTTGAGTCACAGTTTGGCACCATTACAAATAATTCTGCCATGAACAATCTCATATACATCTCTTGGTGCACAAGCACACACATTTCTGTCGGGTATAAATCTGGGAATGGAATTTCATTCTCACTCTTGAAGAATACATTCACTGAGTATAAAACTCTTAAGTGGGTGGTTATTTATTTCCGCACATTGAAAACATCCCATTGTCTTCTGATGAGCATTGTTACCATTTAGAAATCAGCTTTAAGCTATTTGCTGCTTCTTTGAAAGTAATCTTGGTCTAGTTTAAAGATTATTTTCTTTGGTTTCCTACAGTTCAACCATTATGTGCCAAAGTGCACATTTTTATTTACCCTGCTTAGTGTTCCCAGGGCCTATTCCTTGATGCTCTTTGTCAAGTTTAGATAGTTCTCAGCCATCATCACATCAAATACTATCTGCTCTCATTCTCTCCCATTTCTCCTCCTTGGACTCCAGATTGACCATATGTTAGGTTTTCTGATTGTATTTCCTGTGTGTCTTATTCTTCTTTTTATGTTTTCCCTTTTTTTGTCTTTTTGTGCTTCATTCTGAATATTGACTTGTCCTCAAATTTGCAATTCTTTCCTCAGCTCTGATATGTCTATTGTTAAACCCATCCTTTGAGTTCTTAATTTCTCTCACTATAATATTCATTTCAAAAACTCTGCTTGGGTCTTATTTTGTAAGTTTTACTTTTCCACAATATTCTAATTCTTCTCTTTCAAATCCTTCAACATAAAAATTAAAATTGTAGTTAAAGTTTATTTTGATGACCTCAATATCTGAAGCCCCTTTGTGCCTATTCTATTTTCCTCTCTTTTTTCACATGTTGTGTAACATCTGATTCAGTTTTACTAGGTTTCACATATCATATTTACAAAATTAATTACAAAAATAATTTTAAGTATAGAATGATGTCATATTTTCCCAAACTTATTTCCGTCTGCTTCCATCAGGCCCCTGGGTGTATTAGCCATTCATGATCACCTCATTCCAACTTCATAAACTGAGACATTCGAGTCTCTACAGAAGTCCCCGTGAGGACCTGTTTACTTCAGGTTTACCATTACTCCTATGATGCAGCCCTTAAGAGTCCCAACACAGAGTGAAAGAAGGTGTCATCAGGGCCCCCACTTGATAGGCCCTAGCTCTGCAAGGTTGTCAAAAATGCCATTCAGCTTTCCTGGCTCTTAATCCTCTTCTGGAATCAGCAGATGCTCCCAGGGGAAAGGTGGTACCCAACACTGGCTCACCTTCCTGGCCTGGTAGTATTTCACTCTCTAAATAGCTGTCCTCTGCCCTTAATCAGAAGTGTACACATCAAACGTACAGTTATCTGCATGTCAGAAGGCCATTAAGCCATGATCTGAATCCAGCATAAGAAATCTTCAGGATATTCCTCGCATAAAAAAATTACAATACTCTCCATGTGGATCTCTCCTTCCTGTTACCCTCCCTTAAGGTCACCAAAAAGAACAGCCTTCCCCACAGTTACCAAAAACTGGTAGCTTTATTAAGATACATAAGGCAGTACTGACAATGTTTGATTTGAGACAACAGGAGGCAAAGGATATCAATCAAGCAAGCTGCCCGCATCTTTGTAGAAAGTATCCAAAGGATTTTATTTTTAAGTTTTCATACTCTCTCATATATTCCTTTTCTTTAGCCTTTAAAGGCAGTGTCCAGCCTCTTGTCAACATTATAGCTAAAGCTGCTTAAGCTGATAAGCTGGCCTGGTCTTGTGGAGCAATTGCCTAACAGGCTCTGGGAGCTGCAAGTGGGCTGAAGGGCCCCTGCCTCACTTGGTGACATGGTGTCACTAGAATCATAAACAGTGACTAAGAATTAATTCACTATGATTGTTGAATTCTTCAATGCAATCTCCTTGGGGAGTTTAAAATCTTTCTACCCACCAGAGAGTCTTAAAACATACCTACCTGGTTTGAGAGTGAATTTAAAATGAATTTTGATGTAAAACAAGAAAATATAATTATTTTTTGGTATGTGGTATAATACCTTATATATGGTATTTTATATATTACTGTAATGGGGAAGATAGCTATTTTGGGTGGAGAATAAGTTCTATAAATTAGCCAGTTATTTACAACTCCAAACTCAAAATCATTCCTCATTTTGTCATCCATTCTGAAGTCTTTCAGGTTCCCTAAATCCTAAGAATATGCATATCTAGAATAAGGTTTCTCAACCTCAACACTACTGACATTCAGGATGGAATACATCTTTGCTTTCTGTAAAGATGGGTGGGGCTCTGTCCTGTACATTGTAGGATGTTTAGCAACATCCCTGGTTCTCCCCACTAGATCCCTAGCAAAATCCTCCCTCCAGTTGTGACAACCGAAAGTGTCTCCAGACAGTTCTGACCCACTGCTCTAGATTTTATTTACCTTTGACTTTGAATGCTGTGAGATCCCAGAATCCTAAGCAAAGTTTATACTCCTTGAGTTCTGCTGCACAGCATTGGTAGGATAAGGGGAAAGGGGAATAAAATAATGTGAAGTTGAAAATCTCAATGGGAAATAACAGGGACCCAAGATTTAGTAAGTGTCTACTATGAACTATGTGCCCAGCGCCATGTTAAGAACTTTATAAAAATTATCTCATTTAATCCTGACTAAACCTCTACTTGTAAAGTAATAATAGCCAGATTTTATCAAGACCTCAAAATGTACCAGGCATAGTACTAAATATTTCACATGAACTCATTTAATTACAGCAGAAATCCCAATTATTAGGTACCACCATTATCTCTGCTTTGCAATAATGAATCTGAGCTCAGAAAATGAAATAATTTTCCTGAAATCACACATACACTAAGATCCAAATTAAAATTCTGAGTCTCTTTACCTCATCATGTTATCTCTTAAAGACAAAAACATTAGAGCATTCTCTTGAGAGGTGAAAGATAAGAGCTCTGAAAAACCTAAATTTTCTGAGATGTTTATCCTTCTGATGGTATATTTTAGTGAACAGCTGAGAATCCATTCCATTGCATCATACTCCAAGAGGTACTTAGGGTCAAGTAAAAGGCCATGAGCAAAGAACAGAATTATCTGCGATCCATAGGGAAGGTCAGGGGTGTATATTTAGCACCAGTTTACATAGGGTGAATATTAGACAGATATACGTGCACCCTGAAAAGAGGGAAGAAAAACCTACCTGGAAATTTGATATATGACATCTTCATAATTAGAACCTTATTAGACATTTCCTGAAACTGCAGTGGACCAACGATTCAGAAATGCTTTCGTTATTGATGAAGTTTAGTCACTGCTCACCAGAGATAAGTTCTGGAAGAGCCAAGGCACCTTTATGCACAAATGAAAGGAGGAATGTGCCTGAAAGGCGCTTTTCCTGAGCATCAAGAAGAGGTAAATGGAGAAGAAACCTATTCCTTTCCAATTTCCAAGAAAGAGGACCATGGTGAAGTGCGAGGTCAGATTACGTGTCTGAAGGACTCTGGGCCTGACGGGAGACATCATGAGCCTGGGTCTCCATGGGTTAAACTACGCTGGGTTTTGACTAATCATAAGGCTCCAGGCAGCTTCTACTTCATTAGTGGATATCCTAGGTCTTTTAAGTGTCTGCTCCAAATCAAGAAAAGCTGTAATAAATGTAAAATATCTGGAAAACACGAAAAAGAAAAACCTCTCTCAGGAGGAACCTGTCTCATTACTGAAAGAAACCTAAGTACTAGCAGAATGGGAACACTGTCTTCCTTTGATCTACCAAACATTTCAAACAGTCCTGCTTGCCGAAATCAAGCAGACACAGGAAGTGCAAATTAAACAAGTGTAAAGTAAAGTTTCAGGGATTCACTTCCTTATAGATCAGGAAGCTCAAAAGAAAAATAACATAGAGTCCCAATTTACCCTCTCAGCTCCTCTGACCATCACTAATACTCAGAGAACTCAAAGTACAAAATACACTTGGGGGCCAGAGTAACCCAAGGCTGCCAGCTGGTGGCCTGTCTGTTCTCTGAATACAGGGCTGATGTTTTCTTCTCTGGCCCCGAACACAAAGCCTAATGCATTGTACACACTTAATAAACACAACTGAGGACACTAGAAAAAGTTCCGTCTGACTTTGGAACCAAGAATCTTTATGTTTCACATGAACAGTGTTTTTATCTCATATACATTGTGTACTACAATGTCCAGCCACTGAAGAGCTCTGAGAGCAGATCTGTGGCCCCCTCAATGAATGGGCCTAATCTTTACCGAGAGCCTTTTTAGCCTCATTCCTGGTGCCAGTTCATCACCCCACCCCTGTTTTGTATCCTTGTCCCATTTCTCTCCAGTTGCTCTATCCTACACTGTTTATGTTTTTGATCCCCACGCCTGGCACACTACCTGGCCCCTTGGAAACAATAACTAGTGATCGCATTTTATTAAATGTCTAACCCCTCTCTGAAATAAGCACGCCACTTTTTATAAAAGAACAAAACCCTCTCTGAAGGTGACCCTGAGACTTGATAGCTCCCTTCCTACACTCACAGGAAAAAGAGGCCTGACTCGTGAGGTGCTGTAACTTAAACACCCTCTCCACCCTGCCCCCAGCTCCTCCCATCTTTCACTTTCAGGCGAAGACCTGCCACTTTGGGCTTCACACAGGTCTACAAAGCATGCCTAAGCAAAGTGCAAGAGGTAGTTTCTCAAAACTTCTGTCTTTCATGAGAATAAAATAACTCTATTGATGTAAAAGATTCTAGAAGTAAGCCTGAGGGAAAAAAAAATTTTTTTCAGTGACTTTCCAAAGAATAGGAGAGAAGATGCACTTGCTGGATCTTTGTTGCCATGTAAGGGAAAGGGCAGTCAGGAGAAGGTGACAGGACCCAGGTCTCCTCAGCTGGGAAAGGAAAGGTCATGTCGTGGAGCCATCTCTGTGGTTTTCAATACTAAAGAGAATTCAAGGGGTTTGGGAAAGCAGATGGGTTTATTAACAAAATTCAGGATTAAGAAGAAAGACGGGAGTCTAAGCCTTCTGCCCAATGGCTGCCTCAGAGGTTTGCTAGGTTCATATATGCATATGTTAGGGCACAGAAGACCTATAGCCAAGGTAAAAATAAAATATATATTAACAAAGTTTGATTAGTACTTACATGTCTTACATATATAAAATTATTACTCATATGTTGGTTTGTATTATGTATCATGAAGATTCTAAAGTTAAATCTTTCCTACGCCATACCTACCACTAAAAATATAAAATGATCTAAAAATGCCAGGATTTTTATTTTCTCAGTCTGCATTACATTTTTCGAGGTGGGTATAGATTACTTTGTAAAGCTTCCATTTGTTAAAATGCATGCTATGTATTCTAAACCAATCACATCAAATTATCCTTCAAACAGATGATGAAATCATAAGATCACTAATCTTCACCACAAATTCACACCAGCCTCAGAAACATACGTGTAGCTATCATTAGAGCCACAGAAATAGAAACCTAGAATTCAAATACATGAACCAGCGTAAGGTCAAATCTCCTCAGACACCATAGCAAGGAATACGAGACAAGAGCCATCAAACAGGACTGTTCCTGTAAGAACCATGTAACTAGTAGTTTTGCCCTTCTGCGAGTTTTCATAGGTTACGGTGTGCACTTGGTAAAAGGTCATTTGGTATTCCAATAAGAAAATATGTTAAGGAAAGTGTACTGAGGTTTTTAATATTCATCATTTAATCCCCTCACAAACCCTGCCAGGAAGGAAGGCTCTATTAACCCTGTTATATAGAAAAAGAAATTAGTTCTGAGGAGCAAAGTAACTTGCTTATGAAAACACAGGAACCAGATCCCCTGAACACAAGTCAGGGAGGGGCCTGGTGAACTACATCATATATTCGTTACCACAACAGAGGGTTCATCAATAAGAAAAGTAAAGGAATGATTGACATAGGGAACAGTTTTCAGGGGTCAGTAGCAGACTTAGTGGGAGCTGGTTTACCTGTGTTAACAGGTGGCAGGTGGCCAGGTTAGAGAAACCTAAAAACACACGGGCAAAGGAATCTCTTCCCCATCAGCTGCGTGGAGTCGCACTTACATGTGCCGCTGGCCCTCGGACCCAAGTCCAATCATGTGTGGGGCCTGCCTTGCTAGTTGGTCTCAAAGGTAATTTGTATCTCATTTTATTTGGAAGAATCTTATCTAGTGTCAGAATTATCGTCATTTGGCTGACAAACATTTCTTGAAAAAAAAATTTAAAAGCCATATCAATGTACAAGAGCATAAGAAAAGAAAAAATCTCCATTTTTAATGGAATGCCATTTTTACTGAGATCATCTCAATAACTTAGTAGTCTTAGTCACAGAATCTAATACTATACACTGTCTTGGCATAAAAATACATAGAAGCCTGGTGCATGCATAATCTAAATTGACTCTGTTTGAATCCAACCACAAATGGCTTGTCTGTGATTTTTCTTTTTAATACTTTGCTTCAAAAACATTTTTTAAAAATTTAAAGGCATGATCTGGTCTGGGTAGCATTGAAGAAGGAAAAACAGACATACCCCCTTACTGCCTTACATCCTTTTGACCCAGAATGCATCCAGCTCGTAGAAAATTTGCTTCATGGCAGTCATAGGCATATTTTTGTACTAAGTTATAACTCACTGAGAGATGGCGCTCTCGGAGATCCTTTCAGACCTTTCATGTGGTGCTAGTACCAGCTCTCTGCTGCACTCCCATTTATGGGGTGCTCACATTTATTCTTAGCTAATTAGATCTGAAGGTATCAACCAACTCTTGTTATGAAAACATTACTATTAAGCCTGGTTTACAGTAAAAGCCAACATGCACATCCTCCGTTCTTAGCTAATCGAAGAATTTTCCTGCTGTTTATAGTCAAATAATCCAACGATTACAGCACAGCAAACAAAGCAAGGAGCCAGTGCCCCCCACTAATAAAATCAGGGGGAAGAGTGAGCCCAACATAGTCCATTAGCAAAACTCATTTATTTTATAGTTTCTTAGTGTGAAATCTCTAAGTCTGAATTGTTCTACAATTCTAGGATCTTACCCCAAAGCTCCCATCAGTGCACCTCAATACCCACCAACAGTCTACCTCCCCTGTGTCACAGTCCTGCTCACATTGTAAAAGTCGTAGATGTGACTATTTATTTATAATAACAACTAATAAATTGGTAACAGCAGTAAAATTTTGTGATTTTTTCATAAAATCAGTATTTTGATAATTTTTCAACAGAAAAATAATTTTTAATATATAATCTTTATTGTATTTTTCCATTACCATTTAGTGCCCTTATACCCCCTCTCCCCTGCAATCAGCACATTGTTGTCCACGTCCGTGAGTCATTTGTCCTTTTTGTTCAGTCCCTCCACCCGCTAGCTTCCCCCTCTGCCCCCACTAGCTGTCATCTGTTCTCAAAAATAACAGTTTTGAAGAGAGGACATAGTTTTCTAAATCACACTAAACACTATAGATTAGCAGTTTTCTTGTCACAAACCAATTTAACTCAGATAAATCGGTTGATAATGTATATAAAAGAAACAGGGATTTTTTTTTTTTCTCTTGGGATACACCTTACCGTAGGGAGGAGAGAGAGTTAACCAATCATCCATACATCTCCCAGAAATGTGACTTAAATCTCCTTTTTTCCTAACTTTTAAAAAGTGAGATTTATTGTTATGTGAGTTTTGTCACTGCCCATTTACAGACCAAGGAAAGAGAGCCACAGAGATTTTATCTCCTCAGAAACTGCTTTATAATTAGGAGAATGTGTTCAAAAATATATCCTATAAATAATAAATTTTAAAACTCCACAGTTTATTCATTGTATCTATATTCAGAGAAGAGAGAGGGAGGAAGGAGAACACAAAGAGAAAACAGAGAGGAAAACATAAAGCAGGGAAGGGGGCTGGGCAGGGAAGGGAAAGAGATACAAAGAAAAAAATCAAAGGATATAAGTGTTTAGAAAGACAGAAAAAAGAGACATACCCAAGAGATATAGCAAGACGCAGCAAGATGGAGAGGTGGAAAGATCAAAGGAAAGATGCTGTAAGTTCTCAGATAGGTGCTGGTTCAAGAGTAAACTGATTTGGTACTGCTTTAACTTTCCTAGGTTTATGGAAAAATACTTTATTATACTAACTGGGCATGAAGCATTCATCACAGCTCTTTATTCAATATACCTACACTTTCCAATATTCTTTGTCAGCGGCTCACTAAGGTGTGTAAGTTTTCTTGACTATAGTAGCAAGATGAACAAGGTGTCTTGGCTGAATAAATTAAGCCAAGCCAAAAAGATAAAAGAAACTACTTTCCCTGAGAGAACTGGTAGCTTTTGATGTTACAACACATGGACAGATGTAGACAGACAAAAGACAGAAAGGTTGACATTCTGATTCCATGGAAAAGTGTGTGTAATAGGGAAAAATTAAAGCCCACTATGCTTAACTATGGCAAAAAGAATTCACTGATGTCATCCAATTTGGTTCAATATTTAAACTTATATGGGTGAGCTATCAAAGTACACCTTGGTTGGATCCTAAAAACATTGTTTGAACCGACGCATGAGTTCTTAGGGTTTCTGGAGCACTGGTTGCACATGAAAAGAATGATCCTCACAGTTATGTCACAGATCATCGAGTGGGCCTTGGTGCCCCACGCTCTGCTAGTATCAGGCACACACACACAGTATCTTCTGGTGACGATTCATCTCATTTTCCACAGTGCTCCTATATTCCTAAGTGCGGGAAAAATTTTGAAGAATCCATGTCTCTGGTGAATGTTGTCATGGAAAACTTCAGGAAGTACCAGCACTTTTCCTGCTATTCTGACCCGGAGGGAAACCAGAAGAGTGTCATCCTCACCAAACTCTACAGTTCCAACGTGCTGTTCCATTCACTCTTCTGGCCCACGTGTATGATGGCCGGGGGCGTGGTGATCGTTGCCATGGTGAAACTCACACAGTACCTCTCCCTGCTCTGTGAGAGGATCCAGAGGATCAATAGATAAAAGCAAAGTGGATGATATTATTTTTTTTAAAGCTCAAATACTGTTTTCTTTCATTCTTCACCAAAGAACCTTAAGTTTGTAATGTGCAGTCTATTATGAGTTCCTTATCCATAGAGCAATAATGTAAAAGCTGTTCTATATGCAAATATGATGTCTTTATTATTCAGGAGAAGAAGTAACTATGTTGTGTTGGTTGTTTTCCTAATCTTGTTTCAGTGCTGGAAATAGTTCTTCCTTCTCTCATTAAGCCAAAATAGGGCTCAGTTATTCATTTGCCAAGGTTTGTGGAGGAATGTAGACAATATTAATGTGATAAGTTCTGTGTTCTGGGTTGTCGGATCTCTTGAAGACATTTCCGAAATATTTTTCATCATTCATTGTTTACTAAAGCTGCAGCCAAAAATATTTTTTTTCTTTTCTTACTTGAAACTGAGCCCTACAGCAAGTGAAGGGACCAGATTTCCTCCCTAAAAGATGTTAACACATTTTCCCTGTATTTCTTTCCACCATATCACTGTAAAGATGGGTGGAAACCCAGCCAGTTATTTTTCCTTAATTACTTTCTATTCATAACTTTAGATTTTTTTAAAACTGATTTCCAAAATAAGCTGTTTTCATTAACCTATTCTATATTTTTTCCTGTGGTTTAAGTAGAAAATGAGCAGAGCCCTTTCCCACGTGAGACCTGCTGCTGTGTGAGGTGCCCCTTGCCAGGAGTTTCATTACCTGTGAACTGACTGAATGCTGAGTAGATGCTCCGTTACAATCCAGAAAAGTCTATGTTACTAAGATACTTGTGTGGAAGTCTTTATTCCATTTTAACTGAACTGTTAGATGGTAAAACTAAGATCCTACTTGCTGGTCAAGACTAGTGGACTTATTTCAATGGGTAAATCTACTGTGGCAAATTACCATGCCGGAATTTATGTTTAATGAGTGTGTAGTCTCTCTCTTTCTAACATGTGTTCCCTATTAGGATTTTAAAGCTGTGTGCACAGAATATTTGTCTCCTCTACATGTTTTATTTTTTCTATTTTCAATTGCCTTTTTTGTTGCTAGATTTTATACACGGAACAGATCTTTTTTCCTAACACACACTTGAACTGAATAACAGATTTAAAGAAAGCCTTTGTTCACATTGCCGTTCACTTATTGCGGTTAGGGAGTGAGGGGGATGAGGGATTGGTTTCAGACTAAAACATTCCATCTTTTATTTAACATCAATATCAAAAGGAGAAGCAAACATCTATCTTTTTCATCTATATTTGAATACCTTTTTGTAATGTTGTTTTCTAGGTATTGTACAATTTTACAGATCATATCTGTGGAATGAATGGTGAAACTAATCTGATGAAGGGAAAGTTTCCTGCGATATTGTAATTCATAGTTTACTTTTCATAAGCAAATAAATCCCTAGGGTATAATCAGGACTTCAAATGTGTAATTAAATTTTTTTAAACAATCCATTGCA